>JASAMW010002886.1:0-129431 GCA_030247985.1 Epsilonema sp. ZAB3_2
AATCACAACCTTTAGCTGCACATTTGTCATCGGACACACAACACAGAAACAATAGGCAGACAGCACTTTAGCACTTGGACAACGACGCACTAATCGCACACTGTAGTACGTACATATACTACCACGAAAACGCACGGCGCTTTCATGCATCCGTACCTGAGGCTGGATTGGCAAGATTGGAGTAGGCGATCAATCCGATCCAACCTGCTCAAGGTACGGACCATGAAGATGTCAGGCGCTTTGGGGTACTGATGTAATGGTACTACTGCTATAGTTACATCCAGTTCAGTGACAAGGAAAATAAATGCACTGCGCACCATTTACACATGCTACAAAATAGTAAGGAACTGTACAGGCTACATTTGCACATTTTACTCTTGCTCAAGCGCAGCTGCACTCGCATCTTAGCTCTCATCTAAATCTGCTGGACGCTGGAGCATCAAGAGAAGCGATGCGGTTTGCTGCATCAAACCCTGTGGAGTCATATTGGCTACTGGCAATGGCGGCGGAGAGCTGTGTTTCCCTTCCGCTGGAAATTTGAGGCACCCAGACTTTGGCGGAGAGGGTAGCGTTCGCATTGTGACCGGCTCGAGTCCAGCTGAGCGAGTGAGCTCGCACTGCTTTTTCCTCCGCCTCTCCCGACATGTCCTCAGCAACCGGACCCGACACCATCTCTGCAAGCAGCACATAATCACCAAAGAATTCGTACAATGCATAGTCGCCCAATTACGTACATACATGTACAAAATATAAATGTCCAAAAGCCAAATGTCCAAATGTACATGAACTAACAGTATGTAGCCTACAAGTACGTATTGTATATGCATTGGAAGATTGAAGTAAGGTGCAAAGTGCAGTAAGATGCTAGCACGCTGTACCTGCGTTATGGCATTCGATGACGATCTTTTTCGGCGGCGGCACTCTTCTCGGAATTTCTCTGACTGGTCGAGTAGAAGCGGCGCCGTTAGAAGTCGCAGTCGTCGCCCCTCCCTCGCCGCCTGCCGCTCCGCTCGTTTCGTCGTCTTGTCTTATCAAATCCTCCAAGATGTGTATGTACCCGATGGTGAGACGCAGGGTGTCAACCTTAGACAGTCGCTTTTCGTACGGCAGAGTCGGTACGCGTTTGCGCAGTCTGTCGAACGCATGATTAATGCTGAGCATGCGTCGTCGTTCTCGCTCATTAGCGGCGTTTCGTTGCCTCGCCGCCACTTCAGCGCTCTTCCGTTTCTTCGACTTTGTGACTTTTCCGCCTCCTGCCGCTCTTCCTCCTAGTACTCCGGGCGGAGTTTGCGAAGACGAGTCAGGCGGGCGCGGATATCGTAGCCGTGGCGTACTGCTGTATGAAAGGATGCTGTTGCTGCTGGCTCTGGCTGTGGTTGTAGTAGTAGTAGGCGGTTGGGGGACTGCTCTCTTCTGTTGCCATCGAGTAGCACAGTGGACTGGTGTGGTCGTAGCTGTACGGGACGTCTCCGACCCCGGGTGCCATTCCTTCCTCGTGTTCCGACGCGAACAACGTCTCTGCTTGTGGCAACTGTTGATGCTGCTGGTCGTAGATGCCAGGAGCTGTAGAGGGAAAGCCACTTGTGCCGTCGTCGTATCCTACTGCTAAGGCTTCCTCTTCTGTGCTGGCGACAGCGTAAGTATTTCCCAACTGCGGTGGGTGTTGATGTTGGTCTGGGAAATAGGCCGGCTGATGGTAATCGGTGTCGTAGGGCGGCGGCGCTGCGTGAATTTCCTGGTACATTCCCATCGCGTCGTTCGCTGCTGGCGGCGGCTCTTCAAGGCCATAAGTTTCCACGAAATTCGATTCCGGATAATTGTTCATACTGCGGGTGGGTTTCGCACGCAGTAGTCGAGTGGCCTGAGAAAAACGACGGATGCTACGAAATGGCTCCTTCCTTGCCCAATGTTTCAGAGGCAACGCGCAGCCAAATAAGGAACGGGGATTGAAAAGCAGCGTAGCGGACGGGCGGAGCAATTGCCAAAACCGTCGCGAGCTCACTCTCTACCTATCTCCTTCCCCTCCGATATGTCCGCCCACCTCCTTATTTGTGTCAATAAATAAATACTGTACCGTATGTTGTAGGCAACGTACATTTCATATGTATGTAACCCAAGGTAGAGTACGTACGAACTACTTCATGTTCACGCAGTCACAATGTGTGTAGCGTGTCTCCTTATTCGACGCAATTAGCGCTCGCCGTGCTTATTGGCTGACACACAGGCTCCGCCCTTGTCTCAAGATTGTCCTCGGGAGTGCAACACCATGGATCATGGATCGAGATGTGTCAAAACAACGTCTGGGGATCAGTTGGATCGACTGTTTTTTATCTTGGCCATGAACTGTCTAACGTGAAACCGCGTATATCTGCATACGGTACCGTATTAGCTTGCAAAGCTTCTTTCTTCAACACGAATCAAAAACTTGCCGTGCTGCCACACTGCCATGTTCCTACTACCTAATAAGGCGTTATTTTTCACGCGTACCCTTCTCCGGCTACATTTATGTGTATTTCGAGGTTTCGCTGGCGCGTCTACCTTGATTAGTACAGTATACGTACGTGAGCGCGTGCGTTGCGTACCTTTCTGATGATGTGGGGGTTTTATGAGGGAGTTCATTGGGCCTCCTTTTGTTCTCCGGTCTTTACATAACTGCTCAGACGCAGGCGTTGGCTGTGTTTGCGTCAGAATTCCAGAGAATGGGAGGCTGAAAGGTGACAAAAGCACCCTTCCTGTCTCGTCCGGGCGCGAAATAGGCTTATTCTCCCCGCCCCAAATGGTCGCTAATACGCGCTTCTGTGACAACATAAAACTTTCTTAGGGTGGGCAATTAGCCACCACCTGGGGTGCGCATCACACGTCTCACCTCTGTACAATTTGTGCAAACGTCTCGAGCGCAAACATCCATCATAAATCAGTTTTCAGCAGCGATCTACCGATTTTCTGCAGTGTGGTCAGTACGTTGCAATTATTGTAATCTGACACTGGGCTGTCGACTCCAGAAAGGGCGAATTTCACAAGCAAACCCAGCTTGAGCGTGCAAGACATGCGTACTGTAGCCGACTAGGATGTGGATAACGAAATGGCGACGGCGACATCTATACGTACTAGCTTGGGTTTTTGCGTGAAAGTGAAAAGGGTGCTTGGGAAGGTTTTGGTAACAACAAAGGAAAACTGCTATTATTGTCCTTATCATTTGAGACAATGTACACAAGAGCGCGTGCTGCTCTCTTTGTTTGCATGCAGTCATAAATTATAAGGCGAAGTGTAAACAGTTGACGACCTTAGGAGGAGCCGGCCAGCGCCGTATTTTATCAGCTTTGTCAAAAAGCACACCCGTGAAGACTGTCTGTCCACCATTATAAGGTCCAGCGTTGCATTACGTCAATAAGGACGTGTGTAATGCTTCTGTAAGCTGTGCGTAAGTAAGCCTCTCTCATCTCATATCCTTCTTGCAACTTGCAAGCAGCGCAAGGTGGAAGAATACAAAACTGCTGATTGTCGCGCACGGCTAATCCGCTTATCTTTGTCAGCCATATGGTGTTCCTACTGCGATAGGTGCATGCAACAAGCAACGGCTATTTTTACATCTTCATCAAAATCACATTCCAACTTCTACACGAAGTGTACTATTATTATGAGTACATACCTACAGTATGTGTTGTACTGTATGGTTGAGGGCATGTCTCTTGTGTTTCCACTTCCAGTCGCAGCAAAGGAATTTTGAACAAGCCATGGGCAGTTAATTTTTCTTTCGGGATATGCGCAGGTGCGTAAACTGAAGAGTCCTCGAGGTTACTGTTCGACGCAAGAAGGGAGCATTTGGCCATGGACCCATCGATAGGGCGAGAATGGGGCGGAAAGGGAAGCGTGCATGAAGTGTTTGTTTTGGCTCCCCGCGCCGCCTTATGCATCCTCATGTCAGCTGGGGGTCTTTTAGCCGAGATTATGCATACGGAAAAATAAAAGACGCAATGTTGTCCGAGCATTGTCAGGCTTTGTTGTCCAACATGAGCTAATTGCCAAGGGCCGGATTTCTGATCCCCGCTGCGCTCTCCACTTCAACCGAGACTTGCATGGATGCATAATCGAGAAAAAAGCTAAAAAGCAAGTGCAACGCCAAAAAGTATAGCTAGTAGCAAGCAAGTAGCCAATAGTCGCACTGACAGACGGACACCGACCAGTATGATCGCACTGTACTGTACATACGTAGACCCCAGGCGCATTTAGATATGAATCCAAACCAGGTGTCCATGATGAACTTATATTATTCTTTATTGGAACAGTGGTCAAAGAAGCAATCGATCAAGCAATATGGCCTCTACAATTTTAAATTACCAAACATCACAACTCACAAACATTACCAAAGACATGTGAAATTTTTTTGAGCGCTGTACAGTACAGCTCATGCAGGAGTTGTGTTGTGAGGGCATGCATTGCGTTGGAGAATGTGGTTGGGCACCGCAGAAGCCACGGTGAGCACCTCGGCGAATTAGCAGAATAGTAGTAATAATTGACTCTGTACCTAGCCGTATATGATAACGTTTGTGATTGGAGTCGAGGCTTAAAAACCCTGTATTTAGTGATTGACTGATCAATTCATTTCTTCAGGTACGTTCGAATAAGCAGAGCGAGAAAGCCCATAAATCGAATAGCCACCAACATGATGACCAAAGCCACGATGTCAATTGCGAAGTTTTCCTACAAAGTCCAGCCCCAGTTTCTTCAATCAATGTACCATGCAATTTAGCGCCTGGTTACCATATGGGGCTTACGAAATCACTATGCAACCGGTACAATTCCCTACCTCTTTAAAGCTTAGCATTTGCAGGACTTCACGACCGTTCTGCGGGCAGGTGTTATTCTCGCATCCAGGAATAAAGTCAATGTGGGTCCACTGATTGATAGACGCAGCTTCATATGCATATCTCATGCAAGACAGGTACTTTAGCCAGATGAAATACACGGGTACTGAGCTGAAGATAGAAACGTTGAGCAATTTGCCATGATAGTTCTAACGATGGGCAAATATGTACGATGACGGCTCACCCTTGATTGAGGTAGAATCCACCAAAAAGCATGAGAGGAATCACGACTACTGGAGTCACTGACAATCCGATATTGATGTCGCCACAGATGCAGGATATGGTGTAGCCTAAAACAATCTACCCCACCGAGCGACCGTTCCGACAGGTACATTAACCATTTGAGTTAGAAAAATTAGTTCGCAATGTCATGTCTCACCCATCGACACTGCCACATTGGCCTCCAGCACATTGATGCCGCAAAGGATGAAGAACGCGCTAGCTGCAGGATACAGCCCTGAAAAATGGAACCTCTCTTGAATCGTTGCACGCTGACGTCACTTATGTTGTGTACAACTGTGTACAAACCTGCCATCCAGTAAAGAATAGTCGTGAATATCAGAGGCAGGATGATATATTGAGGAAGCTAAAAGTAATGTGACAGATCATCACGTCTTCAACAGTTGTCTGTCAATCCAAGTGAACTTCATTGATTGAAATGCGTGTGTGTACAATACGTATGCGCAAAGATCAAGTGATGTACGACAGTACATTTCGCTGGGTCGAACTGATTGTCATGCACCGGTCAAATTTTTGACGCTTTCATTCAACACGGGTTGGTACGTACATCACACATACCTCTGAAAGCATCTTGGCAATATAGTATGCGTCCACTCTGTAGATACCACTCAAATGCTCTCTCATAAATATCGGCAACTCTTCGCAAAACACCTGTAAATTAACGACAGTAGGGCAGTATCGCGATATACGGGGGTGCTTGCTCGCGTTACGTACACAACGTTGTTTCGTATTCGTACATCGTGCATAGCATTTTTTCTTTACCACCTACAGTATGTACTGTACTGTACATTGCCTTACATTGACAACGGCGAATACAAACTGGAAAACCATGTTGGTGACGAAGAGGAACAAAGCGCCGTTCACATTCATGATGGTGTCACCCGTTAATGGAGTTCCCATGTACACCAAACCCAGGATGAAAGATATGGCCTAGCAAACAGTTTCAACCAAATCAACATTGAATGACCGATGAAACTTCATACCTACCTACATAAGCATGTGACTGTGACTCTTCCACGCAATAGATAAAGAACGCCCCAGTCCATTATCTTACAATGGTTTGATATAGGCGAACTTGAATGAGCAGTGGTTCCCTGAGGTTTCCTAACGCCGAACGCCAACACAGAGCGCGAAACTGCTGACACCAAGTCGCTTTGTACCTACGATGCAGTGTACATACATTATGTACTACAATAGAAGTGAAAAGTGGCACGCGAATTTATCACTTCGATCGCTTGTTGAATGCGCCTCCAATCTCCAGTGAATCGTCCAGTGTCACCTCTACTTCAGCTTCTGCCCGAATTTGTTTACCTTCATCGCTGGCTTCAAACGCCCACGTCACCTTCTGAACAGGAAATGTGGAAAACTTGACAATCTGTCTGTCACGGTACATACTGCATATTACATACATAAGATTATAGGATAGATAAAATAAAATAATAACAACAAAACATAGAAACCCTCCTTCATAGCCCTGGTGCTACTAAAACGTTAGTCGCCGATCGATATTTTAATTCGAGGGTAAATAAATAGGGTCAGATCGCAGAATCGCACCAACAATAGCCATTTAGCACCTACAATACCACCGCCAGGGGTGCTCGACTTACGTACACAACCCGTTTCGTACCCCGGTTTTCGTACCCTGCTCATTTGGTACACTTTGCAGTTCGTACCGGACCCACCTAGTACACTCCTCGATTCGTACCCCAATTTTACGTACACAATTTGTTAGCAGTGCGATTCGTATTCGCCTTTCGCGATAACGCTGTGCGTGATTTTCGCAGTGCACTTAGCTAACTTGCACTTTTTAGCACACTACCAAAACTCGCTACGTAGTAAATTTTTGTGTACTCCTAGAGCGCGCGCTTTAGGAGTACGTGGCAGTTTTTGTTTTCTGCCACGTACTCCTAGAGCGCGCGCTCTAGGAGTACGCAAAAAAAAATTTACTACGTGGCGAGATTTGGTAGTGTGCTAAAAAGTGCAAGTTAGCTAAGTGCACTGCGAAATCACGCACAGCGTTATCGCGAAAGGCGAATACTTGCATCTGGTAAACAAATTGTTTCGTACATTCTATGGTAGGTACACTTCCCAGTACGTATACACATTATTCTTCAGTCCTTGAAGAATGAATTTTCATCGGTAGTTGGTCACGAGATCAAGTTGGTCTGTCAAGAGGTCAACCCTGAAAATCTGGTATGTCAAGAGGTCAGGTAGGTGCGCCAATAAATCATGCGTCAAAAAGTCAAGCGCTCAGCAGGGATTTGCGGCAAGAGATCAAGTACATGCGCCAAGAGATCAACCAGGGAACAGTTGCATCAACCGATCAAGTGGGTGTGTCAATGGGCCAAGTCAGGCTTATGTTGAGGCCTAGGTTTAGGCTTAGGCTTGAGGCTTAGGGTTAGGCTTAGGCTGAGGCTTAGGGGGTAAGGCTTAGGCTGAGGATTAGGCTTCACCTTCACCTTCATCTCTAAGTGTACAAACAAAAAGTGTACGAATCGGGGTGTCAAATGTACGAAGTCAAAGTGTACCGATCAACAAGTGTACGACAAAATCAGTGTACGTAATGCATGGGTACGAAAGTGTAAGTGTACGAAACGTGCGGGTACGAATCGGCAGTATACGAAACGGTGAGTGTACGTAATGCGAGCAGATCCACCGCCACGTTATTTTTGCTGTCGATTGCCCCAGGGTTACTTTGATCCTGGCGCGACATTCCTTTTCTTTGCCTGGAACTATGGCGAGTGTTCTAATGTAATGGTCTGCAGGATTGAAATTCTCTGGACAACCGTAGCCAATGCTAAAAGAATAACTAAAAGAATAAACAGCTCCTCTGACAACACACAACTGAGCTCCACCGATAGTTAACAGCCGCCTGGTGCGAAACGGGGAATTTATGTCCGTACCTGTTGAACAGGTGTCCTGTAGCTTTCGCGGGGCCAATGTAAGAAATTCGACCTTCTGCCATAAGGCACAGCCTGCCGCAAGAACGGAAGATATAGCTGCGTAAGTGTATTCTGGCTATGGATCAAGTTCGGTTTGAGCTATTGTATGTAGTAGTTCTATTCGTAGTACATACAATTATACAGTTACTCACTCGTCGAACATGGCAAATACTGGAGATGATGGTTGGTGAATGGTGCAGACGATGGTCTTTCCTTTCCTGGCCATCGTTTTCAGTACAGCCACCACCTGTTGAGCCATGAAGCTGTCCAGTCCAGAAGTTGGCTCGTCACAAAATAGCAGTGGAGGATCCGTCAATATCTGTACGAGACAGGGGTGCATCTACCGGGTGTACTCAGTGTGGCTTTATGATTCAAGCGTAAAATGGGTACGTATCTCCATTCATCTGCAAGTCATGGTCCAGTACGTACTTACAGTGCTGCCAGTTTACCTCAGATGCGAAAGCGAGTCGTTTTCTTTCGCCTCCAGATATGCCCCTGATTCTGCCTGCGACTCCAATCAGACTGTTTTCACACTTCCCCAATCCCAATTCAGTAATCACTTCCTCTACTCGTCTTACCCGTTCTTCGTATTTGCACTTTTTGCCCATGCGAAGAAGTGCCTATGTGCATGCATAATCACAAGCCATGGAAAAGAAGCCACTGTACCTTCTTTCAAGATAATGTCTTATACGCGTGTCTTCGCCTTCCAAATGACATAACATACCTGGAACATTAGATGTTCCTTGACTGTGAGCGTTCCAACGAACAGGTCATCCTGCTGTACGTAGGCAGAGATGCTTCGCATGATGTCGGCGCTCACTGACTCCCCATTCAGCTGGACACAACTCTGGATCTGCAGGTTGGCAAGATTTCGCTTCGTCAACACATTCAGCAGTGTTGTCTTTCCAGCACCACTATTTACATGACGCAACACCACCTCTTCAGTACACATATTCGGTACGTATACGCATGAAGACAAAAATGTACCGTATTTACCGGTGCATAACCCCCCCCATGCATAACCCCCCCCCCCCCCAATGCATACCCCCATATTGGCAAAACATAAAAAATGCCCAATGCATAACCCCCCCCCCCCCAATGCATACCCCCGTACTGTACAGTACCTGAACCTACCTATGTAAGCTGGTCATATAGTACCCATAGCCACTCCTACACCAAGCTAAGATGCCTATAAGCCTGCTTGGGGGTGTATTGTACTAGAATAACCGTGTTTTGACCTCAATTATGCCCTAAAACACGTGCTTTTGACCTAAAAAATATGCCTCTGCGCACCTCTCAAAAACATAAAAAATGCCCCATGCATAACCCCCCAATGCATAACCCCCCCATGCATAACCCCCCTATGCATACCCCCATATGGGACCTCTCAATTTTTGCATACCCCCATGGGGCTATGCACCGGTAAATACGGTATGTGACCACTACTGCATAATACATATTACCTTCCACCCATGATGGCCAAAAGCTGACCATTTTTTGCCAAACCGTACACTACAACAGAAAAAGTGGTCATGGATCAAGTGGCGCGAGTTTTTTCAGAGCTCACCGCGTATTGGCTGTATTTATTGACAAATGCATGCACAATCAGTGTTGCCAGATGCCCAGAGTGCAATAGTGCTAACGGGTGGGAGAATAGTGACAGATTGGTACCAGGGCTAAAATGTGTTGCCCGCGGGGGGGGGGGGGGGGGGGGGGGGTGGTGGCGAGTGGCGTTGTGGTTCCGTCGAACAATGCAATTTTTAGAGCATTTCCGCATCCCTTCCCTCCCTGGCATCTCTGTACATATCAACATTGAAAAGCTCAAGCATACGACTCGAGGGTTCAAAGCTATGGCTAAAGATACTGTAGAGCTGTGTGTGCTGGACCGACCATACACCATACACATCACATACTGCAGAGCAATAAAGATGGAAAATTGCTGTGGCAGAAAAAATTTTCCCCACTTCAACCACCCCCCGAAAAGTGCCAGAATAGTGACAAAAGTGACAGACCAAATTTTCAGTGCCAGATAGGGGTCCAATAGTGCCAGGGTTATCACTATAGTGACAGACCTGGCAACACTGTGCACAATGCGCTGAAAAAGTATTACCATCTTTCAGAATCGTTTTTGGTCCGGCCGGCTGGTATTTCTCCTTGCGTCTGGCTGCTGGCCAACATTGGCGCCATCTCTTTTCTCCTCCACCAGCTGTCGCCGCATCTTTCACAGTCACGTGCACATTCTTCCAGGACAGCGTTAAACTCTCATTCTCCTCCAGAACGATGGACACTTTCTCATCTTGACTGATCACCAATGACCTGCGACCCTTTTTCGAAGAAGAAAAGGAGCAGGCGGATATGTCAGAAGCTGACAGAGCTTCTTTCGTCGAATGCTTCGCATCGATTACAGCGGGCAAAGTCAAGTCGACACTTTGACTTCGCCAAGTTTCCGCCAATTCATCCGCTCCGACCAATGGAGTCTTTTCGTCGGTGTCCGACAGCGACATCTGCGACACGACAAAAATCTACTAGTTTCTTCAGCGTATACCAACACAAATATTAGGAGATTTGCATTATGGTAAGATAATTTAGTACGTACCTTTTCTTCAGTATCAGTGTTTGAGGGCCGAGAGAGGTTCCCTTTTCATTGGCGAAGGGTGAGGCGTGCGGGTGAGTGCGTCAGTCAGTATTCATGTGGGCACAGTGTTGAAAGAAGAGAAGCAGCGGAGCTCGCTCACTCGACGGAGAAGAAATCAGTGGCTGATGGAAACTTTGACCAACAACAACAACAAATACGAAGCATGATGGCAATTTCTGCTGATAAGGACCGGGTGCTCCTGTCGTGATTAGCATGTGGCCAGGCAGCGAGCGTATCAAAACAATGTGAAGCAATAGTATACAAATTGCTTACTTTGTTCTTTTTGTCTAAATACTTTTCGACTTTGCAAAGAAAATGATATATAAATAAATTCTGCTAATAGCAAAGCGAAAGAAATCCAAAAAGAAACAAAGAAACGAAGAAGAAGGATAAGCAGCGAAAAAGCGATGCGTGAACGGAAGAAAGAAGCTGGGGAAACAATGGATTAGAGTCCGAAAGTCGCACGAAACGTGAAAAAAGTATGATGAATGTGTAACTAGACTTGTGTATTGTGAGTGTGAGTGTTGTCAGAAGTTTTCACAGGAGCGGAGTTTTGAAATTACATTACATAGGCCCCACCAGGCTCAGATGCACACACACACTGTTGATGTATTGTCTAAATCAGATACTGATGATACGAGAGATGCATTGATGCGGAACGCATATGAGCTAATTCGAACAGTGCTGCATGTGTAATTGATTTCTCTTTGATCATCGGTGCGGTATTTGCATGCAAGCATACTATGCTATCGGTAATTTCGATCGGCGCCTCGGGTGGGGCCTTTGTGTGTACGAAGTATTTTGTCCAAACAAACAACGAATGTCGCTCTATTTTAGGGCGTCCTGACCTTTCTGCAACTGTTGTTTCCAGTCAAATTGTCATGTGCAATTGCTTACTTTGAAAAGGTTGGAGTACCACGAATTTACATATCTTTCGACCACCGGTTACGCTGACGCGGTGGTTATTATTGTGGATAATGTTAATGGGTGGTACTGCTTGCATCAGGTCTGTGAAAATGTAGCAGCAGTAGCGTTGCAGTTGCTTTGCAAGTGACTGAGTGTCTATCCAGCTTTGGATTGGTTGTGGTGTACAGCAGCGCTTCTGTGGATAAAATATGGCTAAGGATATTGGAATAGGTGAGGATTTCCGGAACATGGTATCAGTATTATCCTACTGTAAAGGCGAAAGGCCCATTCACATCGGAGGGAAATGCGCCCGCATCCATCCGTCCATGCCTTTCGCATACACCGAGCATACATGGCCTTGCGTATGTTTTTTATGTGAATGAGCCCTAACAATGATATTACACCTTGTTTCAAGTGATAGAGGGGCCCTATTGTACGCGTTTTTACTCTTGCGGTTTGTTTTCAGGCGGCGTGTCGTCTTTTACTAGCATGGCATCCGATTCGCTGTTCAAAGCTTTCGCTCCCTCCGCGGACCAGCATCCGCTGACCACGTCGGCTCAGTCCGTCGTCGTCACCCAAGCAACGGGCGGCATCCCGTCCACAGCTCTTGGACTCGTCCAATCCCCGTCCAGGCCCCCTGCCGGCAGTCGACTGAATCAGTACATGCAGCTGCAGTCGGGAGGAAGCGGAGGTGGGGCGCGCAAACAGCCACCCAGCTTCATGCAGCCTCCTCCTCCTCCTCCGAACAACGGAATGACCAATGGACCTCCTCTACCGCCAGCAATGCTGGAACAGCAGCATCAGTTTGCTCAGCAGCTGCCCACAACGTCACAGACGGTGGTGACTGCGTTTGCGCCTCGGCCTCAGAACGCGCTGACACCGCCCACGGCGGCCTTCAACGCGCTCAGCGTCAGCCCAGACTTCCATCTGACTGCCGCAGGAGCGAAAATGTTGCACTCCTCTGTCTCCACTCCCGGATTCTTGGAACAGCAACCACCCACCACATTGGGCATCGCGCCTGGTGAGTAGCTTTCTCCTTTTCCTACGCAACGGTCATGCGACATTGGAAGTCGACTGTTGTACAACTGGATCAGACTCGGGCACTTTTGTGGAGTCGGACTGGGCCATGTTGTACCGCAGCTTCAAAGGCATGTTCGTTCACTTCCCGTTTGTATCTGGATTTGATATCGTCTTGTTGATTGTAGGTTACTTCAATGCTCGCACGACGCCACCGGGTAAGAAACGAGTGCCGAGTAACAGCAACAACAACAAGTCACCGGTAATCGGAGCGGATGGCAATCTTGTGCAGGTGTGAGCTGGTTGGATTGCGTACGTATAGTACAGTACATAGCAGTGCACGTAGGTGAGCTTACACAGAGGGGTGGTTACGTGAATGCTTGGACTTGGACAGGTGCAAGAGTTTATCGGAGGTACCACCTACTTCTACAAGGCGGAGGATGCACAGCAGCAGCAGCAGGATCTGGCTGCAGCTCAGGGTGTAGTTGGTTTCCCACCTCCGCCGCCTCCGCCTCATCCTGCTGCACAAGCACCGCAGGCAACTGTAAGCCTGAATGAATGAAGCACTCGCGTCTAGTTTCAGCGCGTACGCAGGAATATATCTGATTGTTGATGCTTGGTTTTTCAGCTTTTCACCAACTTCTACGTGCACAGTGGAACGCCGGCACACCTGGTCCATTTTCGTCCCAAGGGCTTCGGAGTCACGTCATATTTCACGCCGAACGAAATTCGCATGGTGTGTGTGTATTTATTTTGCGTTATGAAATCGGAATCTAAGCACTTTTGGGCCAGAAAAGTGGGTAATCGATAACTCGTTGGTCATCACCAAAGAAAGAAAGAGATAGGAGAGGAATGGTCGAAAAAATAAGCGCCTGGCTCGTGCTGTTTCTTAGCTGTGCGAGTGCATACTTATCGACGTATGGGTCCACGTGTACTGTACGTAGTGTGGATGTTTGCTTGTTGTTGCGTAGGAGTTGATGGAGCGTCAAATGTTGACGTTGGCTCCGCCGGATCCGGACGCGCATCCTGAGCTGCCGACAGACGCGGAAGCCTTCACTGGACTCACACCACTGGAACCACTGGCCACCAAGCCACTGACAGAGAGACCCGGCTTCTTCCTCCAGTACATTAGCAGCTGCTACAAAGCCGCCAGTCACAAGGACGGACTCATTTACGCCATCAGACGCATTCACAGTCAGTCGTATGACACTCACCGCCTCTACTCTCGTCTTGTACATACGTAGTTGGTTGCCTTCTATGTAACGGCTTCTTTCCTCAGTAGTACATACTTATCTGCACATGATTGTGGCGAATTCGATAGTCAATGGCATACTGCGTTCTTATGGCTGGTGGGTTGTAAGGCGTAAGTGGTTGCTATTATTTCAGATTGTCGCTTGGTGAATCCTCGGTGTTTGAATGTGGTGGAAGCGTGGAAGAAGCTGTCGCATTCCGGCCTGGTTCAACTGCGCGAAATGACTTCCACCAAAGCTTTCGGAGACCACTGTGTGTACATTCGACTCTCTCTTTTCTATCTGAGCGGTTATTCGCCACTTGCGCTAAGAATAATGGGTAGTCTCGAGCTGACCCTTCTCTGTTTTTCTGTGCGTACTCCGCCGGCAACGATAAAAAAACGCACTGAAAAACAGGGGTCAGCTCCCGACCGCTAATTCTTAGCGCGAGTGACGAATGATGTTGTTGTTCTTCTCCGTATGGTCAGTCAGTCATGCCTGCTGTGTTGCGTGTAGCTCTTCTGTTTGTCTACGACTACCACGCGGGTGCGGAGACGCTGAAGCAACGACATTTCGGCATGGCAGCCAAGACGTCTACTGCTGGTAATTTTCTACCGACAGATCAAGAACTGAACGCGGGAATCCAGCCTTTTCATCCTCAAAGTACGCACAGTGTAGCACATAAAATTATATGTGTCATGTTCAGGAGCCTCATTCTTCAATCAATTCGACGGTGTGCGTGCTCGATGATGCCGTGTCTCTTGTTCTTTGGGGCAGACTGTGACTACTCTTATTAGTTTTGAGTATATTTTTGGGAACGGTTCTAACAGAAATCCCGGCATTATGTCGATCCCAAATGTATGTATATGCTCAGGCAGAGATGATGAGGTTGTGATGGTGTGTTTAGTGGCGGTTAAGTATGCCGGTGCGTCGAGTGTGACTGGTAGTGGTATGCCGGAATCTTTGCTCTGGTCTTACGTGATTCAGTTGAGTTCCACTCTGCGCGCTGTACACGCCGCAGGCCTGGCTCTGCGCACCATGGAGCCTTCCAAAATACTCGTCGTAGGGAAATCAAAGTGAGAAGGAAGCTGGCTGATACTGTAGCGCTTTATTCAGTTTTGTATTACGTACCTGCGCAAACTTATACAATATCATGTAATGCTTACGAACGTACTCACTCGCCTACGCTGGTTTTATTTGAAGGCTCTTGATCAATTGCTGCGGCATTATGGACGTGCTGACCTTCGAACAAGCGCAACACAATCTCACTGCTGCGATACAGCACTATCAGGTTGGTGCAAGAGGATTGCTAGTCATTCAATAGAGAGCACATATGCTGTACGGTTGTCTGTTGTAGCAAGAGGACTTGGTGGGTTTGGGTCGTTTGGTGTTGGCGTTGAGCTGTAACAGTTTGGCTGCGGCTTCGCGTGATAATCTGGCCTCCAGCATCTCATATGTGGCCGCCAACTACTCACAGGATCTGAAGAATCTCGTCACGTCCGTTTTCCCTTCCACTAATTGATTCTTGTTTCCTGCTGCTCTTATGTTTCTTGTACCAGAAGCTTGTGGGCTGTGTGCTCGCCTGAAAAGCTGCTGCTGTGTTTGTGCAGGTATCTGCTGTCTGCGATGCCAGGTCGGGTGCGTAACGTCAACGATATAATGCCGATGATTGGCGCGCGGTTCTACGCCCAGCTGGAGTCGACCCAGACGCGGTCTGATCTGCTGGAGACGGAGCTGTCCAAGGAGATGGAGAACGGTCGGCTCTTTCGCCTGCTCTGCAAACTCGGAACACTCAACGAACGCCCAGAGTAAGGCAGGCGTTTAGTACGCTGCACGCACACGACGAGTTGGCTAAAGTCACTCACTGTATGCATAGCATAGGCACCAAGGTGAATTCGCCATAAGTTTTACGCGCCACGTACGTTGCACTAATGACTGGATAGGCCAATACGTCAGGGAAATTGTTTTCGGTGTCAACTACTGACGTGAGTTAGAAGAACTTTTATTTTTTGCATGAAGGGTCTGAGTCGATAACCTGAAGTGCTATATGTATAAGTATGCGTGCTGTGTTGCTGTAGGTTCAATTTGGATCCGTCCTGGAGCGAAACGGGAGACCGATATCTACTCAAGCTGTTTCGAGACTATTTGTTTCATCAGGTGGGAGAGGACGGACGGCCGTGGGTGGATATGGCCCATGTGGTTCAGTCACTCAACAAGGTATTATTCTGTAGAGTACGGATACCTCGTGTCGTAGGTGCATACAGAGTGTTTGGTGAAGAAGGCAATGTGTGTTTTATAGCTGGACTGTGGGAGTCCGGAGCGTCTGTCGCTGATGTTTTTGGTCTATTAGAGTGTTTAGTGGAGTGGGCAATTGTGTGTGTGTGTGTGTGTTGTAGCTGGACGGTGGAAGTCCGGAGCGTCTGTCGCTGATGTCTCGAGACGAGCAGAACGTGCTGGTGGTCTCTTATGCGGATCTGAAGCGCTGTGTGGAGCAGAGCTTTCAGGAGCTGACATTCGGCGACAACAGCGCCCTCCTGCAGCCACAGCCACCCCACATCTCACCCAGGCTCACCCGACCACAATAGCATCCACTCCACGCCACTCTCTTCTCCTGCAGGCTAGGAGAAGACTGCTGCCTGTACATACACACTGCGATCTGAACTCTCCTTCTGCCGCTGCGAAAAACACTGGTGTTTCCTGCTCCTGCTAGATGTAGTTATGCAGCTTCATTTCAGACAGAAGTGAACCAACGGTCGAAGGTTTGTCGCGCTGCGCTTCTGTAAGTTTGTTCCCTTTACCTTACCATCGCTAGCGACTTCTGTCTGGAAATGAACTGCGTATCTGCATGTGATCTTTTCATCCATGATCCCTCCACTGCGCCACCTTGTACAAAGTTCATCCACCTCTTTTGCATTGGTTCTCCTCTTTGTTATTCATTCTTGTTGCGTTGATTGATAGACTTGTTCTACAGGTGGCAGAGAGACACGCATCTCCTGCTGCTGCTCTTTTTTCCGAAGTGAAAATATAATCAGCGTACTGTAATAGGGAAAAGCCAACACGTAGTAGGTAGCTGAAGGAAGACCTAACAACAGATTTTGTATCTTATGGGTTTGGGTTGGATCTGTACTGTACTAATTGACCATCACACTCTACGCCGTTGTTGTTCGTAGCCAACGAGGTTCCCCTTTCTCTTCATAAGCCTGTGTGTGTTGCATATTCGTATACTAGCGCAGTACTGAACTGCTTAGGAAAATAAGTACAGGTTATGTCGAGAGTTCTCAGGTTTTCATTTATGTTAGTGTTTTTTTCTATTTTGCCAGTGATGCAGTGCGAATGTTCTTTTCTCAAGCTTTGATGTGTATATAGGGAAGGGAAATGCTGCCGAAGGTTTTGAAACTGTACATATTGGTTGGTAGTGAAAAGATGGATGACAGACACCCTTTGTACTTTGTTTCTGTTAGTTAGTAGTTGCTGTGTATTCTTTACGAAGCTAAGGTAGAAGCCTTCTGCGTCGTGTGAATGAATACTGTACGAGGTGCTGAGAGCGCTCTACAACTCTATTGAAGATTTATTCTACTTGTAGCTTTCTCTTATACAATGTGTTTTGTCGGTGTGATAAATCCCGAAGTTTTGTTGCTGTTTTTTATTGTTTGTATTTTTACATTCAGATGGAGTTGCGTTTGATGAGGCTGTTGTTGCGTAACAAATTCGGTTCGTAATAAAGGTTGAAAACTATCTGACTTTTTCTGTAAACTCAGAAGCAGTAACAACTGCCTGTAATACTAGTCTACATATCCAGATATCCGCGCACTTCGTTGTACTTTTGTCTTGCAGATATTAGATATTATGTTGAGTGTCCAGGTAAAGCTGTTGCGTAATGTGGGGAGTCGCAGCTCTCCGCTTTCTTGCGCTTGCAGAGCGTACGCAGCCACTGCGGCTGAGAAAAAGCGAACCAAGTAAGACAGTTCACAATGGTGTAAACATGGTCGGTGTACTCCCGACGTACGCCTAGCTCGCCATGGCCGCCATGCTTTGCATATGCCGAGCTGGACCCACGTCCGGCGTAGCCTGCGCATGTATCCCGTATGAGAATGAGCCTTGAGCGTATGCATGTACAGGGCACGTGACATTTTGCCATGGGTGAATATTCCAGGTTGATAGAGGTTGGGCGTTTGGAGGAGCAGCGAGAAGCTGATTACATTCCAGGCCAGCATTTTCTTCATCGTGTTTTTGGCTATCGTGGAGTCGTACTTTATCCATGGAAAACGAAAGTGTTCGACCGTGACACAGTGGACGTGGAAGAAGTGGAGGCCGACGACAAACGGTACTCTCTATATGACTTGTATACATGCACCTGTAGTGGTATGTCCATTGCATATACTGTACGTTGTTTTTCAGAGGCACTGGTCAGAGGGTACAGCATAATGTGCGGGGTGTGCACCACACGTATTACGGCGTACTTATCGACGAGACGGATTGGCCATACGTCACCACCTTTGTACGTATGCCTCTTACACACCACTAAGTGCGTTGTATTACGTAAATACATACAGTAGTCAACAGTATATAGCGTGCATTGGTTGCACTTTTAGGCGCGTTACTTGGACCCGGACTCTCATTCGAGTCAGACGAAGGATCGGACGGTGTTGAAGACGGGCTTTGACCAAGTGGCGCAGGAGGACGTGCTGCCTTTCGCTCCGAGCAACGGACAGCCGATCACGCACAGTCTCTTCTCCTCCTTCTTCTCCAGTCTGCAGCAGGCGGCGGATCAGGAGCAGTCGGCTGCAGCCGAGGGCACTCAGACTCAACAACACACCATGCACTTCGTGGCGAAAGACCTGCTGCGCGGATGGACCAAGCGCGTCTCCGAGTATCTGCCGCTCACCGATGTGCACCGGAAAACCACGGAAGGCATACGCGTCACCGCCATCCCCTTCTTCATGGGCAGGGAAGAGGGACAGAAGGCGGATTACCTGGTAACCTACCAGCGCTGTTGAAAACAGCTGCTAGAACTGTGGCTCAACGTCAAGAACCGAAGCGCACGCGCCTTACCTGGAGAGAAGTGCGAAGGCGACGCGATGATGTTTTTTGAGCGCTGAAAATAAAACACTGATTTTGATTTTCTATCGCACCACCAGATGGCATGAGCATCAATCGGTTCTTGACATTAGCGCGCTACACACGTGGTGAGTAAACTCACGGGGAATTCCCCATAAGTATGCGGTGAAGCATAGGGAGGCCGGTGAATTCACCGTGAGTTTGAAACTCACCGTCGTGTGAACACATGAGAAGAATTTTACGCGTGGGATCAAGTGAGGATGCTCTAAACGAAAAATAAAACTCGAAGTTCAACTCGAAGTTCGAATTCACCATGAGTTTACTCACCACGTGTGTAGCCCACTATTGAGTCGCACGTAGTACAGTACGTACGTGCGTATTCAGGCTGACATGCTGTGTTTGATGTGCAGGAGTGGGTGTGTATGCTATGTGTTGCAGTGGCGCTACGTGATACGCTTGGAGAACTTTACGAACGAGACGGTGACACTGCGTCGGCGTCACTGGCGCATCTACAGCGTGTCCGGGCGCCTGGAGGAGCTGACGGCGCCGGGCGTGGTGGGACAGGAGCCCACACTCAGCCCCGTACACCGCGCCTTCCAGTACTCCAGCCAGATCAGCCTACGCTCACCCAGTGGACACATGTGGTACGTAGGCCTATGTACTTTCGTAAGCCATAACTTTATGTACGTAAGTAAGCAGTGCACACTGTGAAATGAGAGCATAGAACCGGGATAGCTTTTGCATTGCATTGTGCTTGGGCGTTTATGTTGTTCATGCTTTCAGGGGTTCCTTTACCATGGAGAGGGAAAGCGGTGAATCGTTCAAAGTGGAGATTCCCGCTTTCACCCTGGAAAGCAAGTTGGATCAAGGAAACCCAACAATATTTGCCTAATCTTAGCTGGTCTTATGTAGTAAGTACGTATTTATGGTGACGTTTTATAGTGTCAGTTGTAAACACAAATCAGAATTCTGATCTACTAATTGTTGAGATA
This sequence comes from Epsilonema sp. ZAB3_2, assembly GCA_030247985.1. NCBI lineage: Eukaryota > Metazoa > Nematoda > Chromadorea > Desmodorida > Epsilonematidae > Epsilonema > Epsilonema sp. ZAB3_2. The sequence continues at coordinate 19,885 of JASAMW010002886.1, forward strand.
GAGTATCAAAATGTTTTCCTAAAGAGAGTATACACTGCACAGTTTCTTGTGACGAGCAATGTGACGATCATGTGCGAGCATTCTATTTCCAAAAGTTTGAGCTGTCTTCGTCGATCAATCAGTCACGGATTGAGGATAGGACTTGTGGGAGGTTCTCATAGAACTTCTGAAATGAAGCCAGCTGTATTACTGCTCAGCTGCTTTATATGGGTGGGCGGCATCGTACAGTTTGGCATCATACAGTATAGAGAAGAATGGCATCGTGAATGCCGGTGATATCTGCCAGCTCTCTGATTGAGTGCATGGCCAGTTGGGTGGTGCCCAAGTCCACTGTTGCTATGCCCAATTTGGCCGACAACAACGGACCAATGGTGGAACCGCATGGAGAGTCGTTTTTCACCACAAACTTCTGCAAGTGCATCGTGGTATTGCAGGCTGCACTTAGTTTTTGCACATTGTACAGACCTCTGTACTTGTAGCATGTTCATATGTGCTCACTCACTTGGAGTTTGACTCCAGCTTTCTCCGCTATCAACTCCACCACAGCGTGTGTAAGTCCAGTGGTTGCGTACCGTTGATTGTAATTGATCTTGATGACTATGCCGCCGTGAAAAGAAGGCTGGTGATTCTCCTCGTGCTTGTTCTTATAGTTGGGATGCACGGCGTGAGCTTGGTCTGCGCTGAGTAGAAACGACTTGGCAATGGACTCTTCGAAATGAGTAGTGCCTCCTCCTGCTTCCACAGATGCATTCAAGCGCTGCAGAAGCCAAGTGGTGAGACCAGTGAGAGCTCCTTGGGCGGAACCACTGCCACACTAGACAGCAAAAAGCTGCAAAGTAGGCCTACTGTACGTACACATACACTAGTAATCAGCCGGTGCAAATGCGAAATATAGGACTCGTGCCAGCGCTGTGCCACAGGACAGACCTCTTCATTGTCAAAGCACAGTGCCAGTCGAATATTGCTGTCCTTTTTCAAGCTATCAGAATCTTCGCAGCTGCTGATCAAGCCAAGCGTAGCCGTGTAGGTGCCTACCAAGTTGTCCAGACGAGCGCCTGATACGAATTCCTCGTACAAGCCAGTCAAAGCCTGGAATAGCCACGGTATTACATGTACGTACGTACATACTACATACAACGAGGACATTAGCTGCGGTAGCAAGGTCCTGCATGTACTCACCGCTGGTTGGGCGTCGATGACGTCCAGGTCAAAGTCGAGGATGTCCTCCGGCTTGTTCCCTGTCTCTTTCGCCAAAAGAACCAGAAATGCCGAGTGATGATCCACCTTTTTCTTCTCCTACAACGACAAAACACACTGTAAGGCCTTCGTATGCAAAACATACCGTTGTTGCCACGAACAAGCAGAAGGCACCTGATCAGGAGCGGCGGCGTTGACGAGTTCTTCTTGCGCTTGAGAGGCGAGGATGGGACGAAGATGATCTTCCTTGTTGAACACAAACTTCTCCCTGTCAGTGTCCAGATGGATGGCCAAGTTAGGAATGTGAAGAATGGGTCGCTGTACGCGAATCAACTTCTGCTTCAGACCGTCTCCTTCCTGTTCAACATCCAGATCGATCATTAGCTAGCATTCAAGCGTGGAGATAGGTACAGTACAGTAACAAACAGTAATACATACCTTGACAATGACACGACCGGCGATGGTCAAGTCCCGGTCGAACCACGTACGCCACAATCCCCCGCCATATGTGGAGACGCCGACTTGCAAACAGCCGCCACATGTCAACTTGGACACCGGTTTCACCTGTACCAACACGAACAAAAATTCGTCCCTTTTCACAATTCTTGCCTATGTAGCTATGAATGGCTTTTGAAAGAACTACGTCAACACCTTGAGGCAGGGGCTGTCAGTATGAGCTGCCACCATGCTGAATCCATTCCCAGGCCTCCAGTTGCCACCCACGGCAAAAGCGAACAGACACGACTTGTTCCTCGTCACAAAGTACTGTATGTAACAAAGCGGGAGATGAGACACAGCAGCAAATGGAATTCTGTTTGCATAAGCATATAACGACTGACGGGGCACAACCAAAATACCTTTTTCTCTGGAGAAATCTTCCATGGCTCTTCCTCCTTCAGCTCGCAGAATCCGGCATCTTTGAGCAAGTTACAACAAGTCTCCACAGCTGAAATATGAAGAAAAGCACTTTACTACTGCTAACTGCTGGTACATGCAGCTGAATGAAAATACGTATGTAGCAACGAACCAACCAACCGTGGAAAGGAAAGTACCAACCGTGGAAAGGAGTGACAGCTTTGTTCAAAAAGCTGACAAATTGATCCCCAACTCTTCGTACATTCGGCTTCATCTTGTCCCAGGATGGCAACTATAGTAGTGTAGTAATTGTCGCCCGCGCCTACAACTGCAACAAGTCCATCAGTACACAAACCAGATATGTGTACCTATGTATACACTGACTTTACGTACCTTACCTATAAAGCAAACGTTGCCATGAAGACAAGGCATACAGCATATTGCCACATATGCATTATCGTTATCAAAATATCGACTGGACAGAAAGCCTCCAGTTCATAAATCGCATATGATGCCGTGTGTACGAACAGCAATCTGTTTATGGTAAAACGTGGACAGTACACATCACAAACAAGTGAACATTCCATGTAAAATACATAAACTGAGCTATGATAATCAACCGCCGTGCAGTGTTGATATGAACGTGATTTCATCTTTCGGTTGTATGGCGTAATTCAGGGTGCCGAGCAGTTCCCAATCAGTGTCATTCACTAACACCAGTATGCCAGGTCTGATGGTATCATTCTGAATGAACAACTCTGGCTTCTGAGTCAGCAAATGCTTCTGAATCCATTGCAATAGCTCGCGTATCGTGCAATCAGAAGACGGCAGTGTCACTTGATGCTTCTTCTTTTCACCTACAAGCATCTCAGCTCCACCTCCGAATGACAATGTCACATCCATTGCAGACTGCAAACGCTTCGGTTCTGCAATCCTGCCTTGATCCTGGACCACTTTATACTTTTACCTACGTAGAGTAACGCACATATGTACATAATGCACATCAGACACAGAAATACTGCAAGAAGCCACGTCCAGGAATAGTAGTGTATGTCATGGAAATGGTAACTGTAAAGAAACAGCTGACACTGTTGCATGTAATCAAGCTCTCGATGAGACAAATTGAAACATCTTTATTGGTTAGCACTCTTGGCTAATTAGGTAACCTATAGGCTATATTATATTACTATCAAAACTACCCTATCCTATCTGAATCACAGTTATTTCACATTCCATTGACAGTACAGGCGCTATGAAACCTTCAATAGTCCGTCACTAACTAAACTGGTAAGGTGGGCCTGAGCGTACACAGCCCGCATGTGCAAACTGCAAACATACAACCCTACGTACAGTACATACACAATACCTTGATCAAATGCGTGTACAGTTAACTAACCGCACATATCGCGTGATCATTCAGCTAACCTATCAAAAACAAACGTTGTACGCATTCTCAACTACGCAGGGCAGCAAAAACCTACATGAGCTAAATTCACACAGTACACCAGCAGTGAATTAGTACAGCGTCCACGCTTATCGCTTATTGATTGGAATGTCACAATCACAATGATTACCAGTTTCCATACAAGTACCTACAGTAGCATGGTACGTGCATACCTACTGGCAATATCTAAACCATGTCAACAAATATCTTAGCGCTACGTAGTACACTGATATACGACTGTGATAGCAATGCTTGGCTGTCTCAATAACAAACTACAAGGAGGAAGCACCACAAGCAACCGCTCACCCATGCCAAAACAACGAGGACAAGACCAGACAGGAATAGTAGAGAAATTGGAAGTTGTGTCCTCCATCCTCAATCGTTGAATTTCCGATTAGGATTGCGACCAAACAATGCAGTGCGAATCTCAGGCACCATCTAGAAATCAATATGATAATTAGCACTATCCCAGAAACATATATTAGGGCAGTAGTCCAGTCGAGCGGTACAGTACTAGACAGTACACTGTGAGTACTAGAACTGCCCGAAATCTTAAGGTCTCACACTATAGATCTCTGAGCCGTGGACTCCTGTACTACTACTGAAGTATCTGGTGATATCTAATTCCAGCTGTTTTCACTTCCTGACACCATACGATCATCCGTCTGCTTGTTTTCCGTTCGCTGTTTCCGCTCCAGTCGCGCTCTCTGCGCTCGTCTTCGTACTATGCAGGGACAACTGTCTATGCATGGACTTCTTGATAAATTCGGTCCAGGCCCTCCTGAGCCAACGAAAGCGAGTTGAGAGGAGATCAAGATATCGATCGAAAGCTTGTTACACGATCTCTTTGACGCGCCATAGAGCGCCTCTTGAAACGGCCTCTCCGTGGCGCTATTCTTGATTGAAACGATAACTTTTTCAAACACGTTTTTCTTGGATAACTTTGCGTAGAGGCAACGTAGAGAGGCGCCGCAGGTACCGATCGATTCCTCTCGTCAAGACGCGTTGAATGGTGTGCCGGATGTTGAAAAATACCCAGTGGTTCCTTCGGAACACCCAAATCGCATGGTTTTTGGGGCGTTCTTCGGCGTGTCGTACTGCGCCGAATACAAGAGCTTTGGCGCTGCCGTTTGGTGTACGTGTAGAGAAAGAATGATACTTTATTCACATTATGACGGATCACTTTTATCTTGTGTACAACGGCTACGACGAAGCCTCAAAGTTGGCTCCGAAACTATAGTGTGAGACCTTAACACGTCCCATGTTTTACAACTTGCTTGCGCTGTAACAGGACGTGGCCGGATGGATGCCTATCCGGTGTTTGTTTTTGTGCAAGTAGGCCTACTCTTTCGATCGGCGATGTTGCGAAAGTCGGCGCGTTTCGTTGAATTATTGCAGCAAAAATCGCCAATACTTTAAAGGGGAACTTTGCGCGGAAAATTCGGGGTAAGGCCACACACATCATTAGATAGAGCATAAAAAATGCTGCAAAACGCACCAAGTCCCATCCCTCTACGTTGCGTCATTCTTGAGTTACAGGCACAATACTGATCAGTGAGCCAGAAACTCAGCTTGAGAGCACGTAGCTCGCTAACCACTGCACCAATCTGAATAATTTTTCTACCATTGTGTGCTCCGTTTGGTGTTCTACCTTTTTGTTGTATAAAGTTTTGCTGTATCTTCACTGCCTGTGGAATGGGAAGCCAAAAAACGTGTGTCGTTGCGCAGTTTAGCACATATTTCGTCCACGTCCTCATCATGGATGAAATATGTGCTAAACTGCGCAACGACACACGTTTTTTGGCTTCCCATTCCACAGGCAGTGAAGATACAGCAAAACTTTATACAACAAAAAGGTAGAACACCAAACGGAGCACACGGTGGTAGAAAAATTATTCAGATTGGTGCAGTGGTTAGCGAGCTACGTGCTCTCAAGCTGAGTTTCTGGCTCACTGATCAGTATTGTGCCTGTAACTCAAGAATGACGCAACGTAGAGGAATGGGACTTGGTGCGTTTTGCAGCATTTTTTATGCTCTATCTAATGATGTGTGTGGCCTTACCCCGAATTTTCCGCGCAAAGTTCCCCTTTAAAGGCTGACTACTGTCGCAAAAACGGCGTGCACGTCGCGTAAGAGCGCGGAATGGCGTTGTTACCTGATGGCTGATGAGTTCGAGTCTGCTCTCGAGCGTGCAGACGACCAGGATCTTTCCCTCTTTCGCGTGCAGTTCCACTCCGCCGGCGGCCTGGGCGGACAGGAAGTTGTGGTGGTCCACAGTGACGTGCGCCTCCTGGCCCCAGGCAGCGCGCAGCTCCTGCAGACACTGCGGCAACAGCTGCTCCACCTGCCCCACGTCCTGCTGCCGACACCGCATCACTGACTCCCGCTCCAACATCTGACACAACGCCTACACACACACACACACACAAAAGGCACTACTCAGCACTACTGGCGGTCCATTATTAACCCCCTTCGTAATTCCAGGCGTCCGCCTGTCCGTAGCCACCTAGCAAACCCCGTCTTTTTCCACCCCGTCTACGGACGGGGTTTTCCCCGTCTACGGACGGAGTTTGCCGGGTGGCTACGAACAGGCGGACGCCTGGGATTACGAAGGGGGTTAAGAGAAGGCTGAGATTCAGGTAGTCGTGTATTGGTAAAATGACGCAGTTTGACGTCATGTCAGTTGTGTCAGTTTTTCCTAAAATGACGTAAAGAAACGTTCACGTCTTCCACTTTTTCTTATCACGACTCGGAATTCTCCGCTCCGCAGCGGGCCGACAACACAACACAGACTACTGGGAAAGCCAACCAGATGGATACGACGGTGTATTTAGTAGTGGACTGGGCGCATACTTGTGAGATGAGGCCCTTGAGTATGGCGGGATAACGAGTTTTGTCATTGGAAAGGTCCTTGAGGCGGCCCTGAGCCTCCTCCAGCACTTTGCTTATGTGATCTTCACGTGCCTGCAAGCAAACACGACGACTATACATGATATCATCGCACACAAGGCGCTTATAACCCACTCATAACGCCAGCTTTAATATAGCGCCTGGGCACTTATACACCGCCCGTTCGTTTTGGTAGCCCAATCTGAGCGCATAGTAAACCATAATGTCTCCGTTCGTTCGTGAAATTCGTACACGCATACTTTATGTGCACGTACTTTGAGAACTTTGAGTCGGGCCTGGTTGAGCATATTGGAGCTCTGGATCTTCCTCTGCAATTCAACCTGCTTCTCTTTTTTCTCGTAATATTCCATTATCTTTGTGCGCTGTTGCTGCACCAAACGACCCTACAAACAACACATCCCACATGCAATACATACCACAAACCATCGACCATACGTACGTACCGCAAAATAAGACCACCGATATCATATCACTTGTCAGCAACGTACCTTTTCAATGTTGAATTCTTCTTCAGCCTTAGCGTCGATTTCTTCCGCTTTCTCGTTCGCCTCCTGCTCGATAAACGCCATCATGTGGCGCAACTGTTTCTGCACATCCGCATCCGAAAGACCCATCCTGATCAATAATAGTTTCCTGCGCTAACTGGCGAGTGATTGATTGAAAGAGCTTCTCCGTCCTTCGTCCACTCTCCAAACAAAACTGAACTTCTGCGACCTTGTTATCTTTCTAAGTCTTTTATCTAAAAGGAAAACCTGTCTCTCTTTCTTTTTTTTTTTTTTTTTTTTTTTTTTTTCTGAGTGGTGTGTGTTAGGCAGAGGAGGACCAACGGGTTTTGCACTGATGACCAAAGGGGGCCATAGGACGCCGCCCACTAACAGTCTTTTCCACACACATACACGCATACAATGCATTATTATGGCACAAATAACACATAAGCAAACCGAAAACAACAGACCCTAACATTCTCATCACATAGCAACACCAGTTTCGCACTAAATATCACCACTTTGGCACTACACCTATACAATACAAAGTACTGGAAAGATTGATATTGAGACAACCCTGACAGTTTTCCAAGCTTAGCCTTCAACTTTTCTGCTTGCTGGCAGTTTTGTGCGATAGAAGAAATCAATATCGCTTGATTCTTTGCTGTGTAGTTGAACAGCTTGGAGACCATCAGTCATCCAAAAGAGTGGCCATTATCTCACAAGAGCAATGACATTGCAATTCTTCCAGCTCAGAATCTTCTTCCAGCAACTGATACACAGCTGCTTCAAAGACAGGTTTCTACTGCCCCTCTTCATGAATGCCAAATTCAGCTGCTCAGTCGCCATAACAGCAGTAAAAGCCTTCAAGCTTGGAGAGTTTGTTGGGCTCTTCTGGTGGAGGTGGAAACTCAAGTATTATTCCCTTTGACAGCAGCAGGCTGTACATTTTCTTCAGAAGAAGCATCTGATCAAAGAGCAGAAACAGTGGCTGACTAGTGACAGGGCTTGAAACCATTAGGAACTGCACGTCACCACCCAACAGCTTGAAAAACGCCCTAAACAAAAACCCACATGTGCCATTTCCATATGTACACAAGCTACATACATTCCATGTGAAGTTGATGTGCACTTTTTTGACAAATGTGGCACTAAAATCATTGTGCACCTGTTAATGGCGTGGTTATCCGTTATCATCATCCGCACACAGAGGCCCAGGTCTGCCAGCGTTTACATAATACTCATCGTTGCTGTTAACTTCTACTAATAAGCCAAGAAAGCAACAACAAACCAAGCCCCCCCCCCCCACAAGCCCACCCCACCAAAACAAAAAACCACACCCCCCCCCGCCCCTCTGAAGCTTCTCTACATAAGCTGGTCATAAGCTACCCATAGCCACTCCCACACCAAGCTAAGATGCCTATAAGCCCATTCATTGGGGTATAATGTGCTAGAGTAGCCCCGTTTTGACCTTAACTGTGCATTGCCCCCCCCCCTATCCATAGCCCAATTATGCCTAGGCGCATAGTTGCAAAACATACACAAAAAATGTCCTGTGCATAGCCCCCCCTATGCATAGCCCCATATGTACTGTAGGGTACCTGAACCTACCTACTTACGCTGGTCATAAGCTACCCATAGCCACTCCCACACCAAGCGAAGATGCCTATAAGCCTGATTGGGGGTATATTGTGCTAGATAACCCTGTTTTGACCTCAATTATGCCCTAAAACACGTGCTTTTGACCTAAAAAATATGCCTAACACACCGCTCAAAAAACATAAAAAATGTCCTATGCATCTATCCCCCCTATGCATAGCCCCCCCTATGCATAGCCCCATATAGGACCTCTCAATTTTTGCATAGCCCCATGGGGCTATGCACAGGTAAATACGGTATCCCGACTCTGAAAAAATTACAAATGGGTTGGCATTCCAAAAAAATGCATACGAATGTGCAAACTGGCTGTAATGTGCTGTCTTGTGCCTTTGTACTGTAAAGTTCCGTGTATAACCCCATCGAATATAATCCCCTATTCAGTGACTAACGATTTTTATCCCCCTTTGACCAATATTTTTAAAATGCATAAAATGCGCAAAAAAACAAAACAAGCGTGCTGGTGATGATTTGGCATATTTTGCTTGGTCTCGTGTATAACACCTTGAATTGGTGACAACGATTTTTATCCCCTGGGGGTTATACACAAAGCTTTAATACAAAAACCCTCTTCGAATTGGTGAGTAATGACTTTTATCCCCAGGGTTATACACGAAACTTTACAGAAACCCCTTCAATTCAGTGAGTAATGACTTTTATCCCCTGGGGTTATACACGAAGCTTTACAGAAACCCCTTCAATTCGGCGAGTAACGACTTTTATCCCCTGGGGTTATACACGAAGCTTTACAGAAACCCCTTCAATTCGGCGAGTAACGACTTTTATCCCCTGGGGTTATACACAAAGCTTTACAGAAAATGCGTCAGGGATCAATCATTTCTTTTAACTTGTGGTGCTTCGTTCTTGGAGGTTATATTATTCTTGGTACTAAAATGTACATGCTCAGGTAAGCAAAAGAATACCTTGCGTCCAAGTGCTTCTTGTTCGTCCAAGTCTCCTGCTCCTCCTCAGTTTGACTGGCATATCCACTCTTGCATTGAAACACACAGCATTTCTTTGGCATTGTGAGTGCCAGTTGCACCAAATCGGCTTCCTCTTCACAGTAAATGCGTTTGAACATGACAGCAGTTGAACAGATAACAAAATATCCTATGATGAAACGAGACGAGAAGAGAAGAGAATTTGAATTTGTTCTCTTGTTTTTCTTTTCTTTTGAATGGCTTTGAGGAGTACCTATTATTTCCTAAAATCTGGAAGAAAAGTAGGCAATTCAAGAAAAAAAAAAAGAAAACAAACAACCACCAAAAAACCCTTTCCCCCCCCCCCAACCCCCCCCCGCTTCTCCCTACGGGTACCGTAACCCAACTAATCCACGTGTGACACATCACGATGCTCAGGCACAATTTGTGTTCCACTAAACCTGGTCCCAAAGAGAACGAAGACGCATAACGTATTAGGGTACGATACTTACGTAGCAAAAACGAAGACGACGACGCGCGCGTTGCGGTTCGCTCCGGAACCAGGTTTACTGGAACACAAATTATGCCTGAGCATCATGATGGGTCGAGAGCGGATGAACCATTTCAATTTTGACGTTTTCTGAACACTTCATACGATGACACCGGCGCACCGGGAACCAAAGTGAAAAATGTCACCAGTGTCACAGTCTATGGTGTCACTTTTGACACCTGACACCGAACTGACTGACAGGTGACACCCAGAATCGACCCATTTCTTTTAAAATAATTGCCGTTGTGCAAGTTAAAAAAACAAAAAATAATCACGGCACTGGTGCAAATATTCATTACATAGGTAGGTTACTGATGGTAGTCTATCAATTGTGAAATCAATCAGTTTTCTCGGATAGCCAATTGGCCACTGCGTGTTCACCTCCGCCGGATGTCGACTTGGCTCGACTGGGCGGTGCTTTCCGAGCAGACGTGGCTGATTTCGGAGGCTCCGGCGTCTTGGATCTTCTTCCGCTGGCCACACTGCGAATCGACGGCTGTGGAGATTTCGATCGCCTTCCGCTCACGGGTGTTTTTCTGCCCTCGGGACCGGTGGACATGGGTTGGAGACTCGATTTCGGTCTAGCGGAATTCATACCCAACTGAGACTTGGGTCGGTTGCTGGCGGTGGTTTGGGGCCGCGATCTAACCGCTGACCCAGCCGCTAACGGCACCGCAGCTGCCGCTAATGATGAGGCCGCTAACGCTACAGAAGCTGTTACGGATCGAGGGGGAAGGGCAGGAGGTGGAGGAGGAGCCAGGTCTGAATGGTCCGGTTCGCCTACCGCACCGGGAAAGGATTCATTCAGATTTGCATCTGACGACAACTGATGGGCTGTAGGGGTCTGAGACTGCGGTGGGCTGTCGGTAGAATGGCGAGGGACAGCAGATAACGGCGGTAATGCTAGCGGTGACCGTTGTGGTGGACTGAAATTTTCGTCGGCGTTCGGAGGCCCAGGATACGGCGGAGGTGGCATGCGAACGTACTCTGGTTCTGGTGGTTTGGGAGCTGCAAGACAATCCTGACCATTCGCGCGCATAGTCATACACAAAGCACAACATTTTGTACGGGGTTGGTGGTTGGCAAGAATATGTACAGCACACTGTCTCACCAGTGTAATATGCTCCAGCCATGCCAGGCTCCATGGTCCGGATGCGACCTGGTCGGTTGGAGCACGTCTTGTAGCAAATGCACGCGCCGATAATAACTCCCAGCAGCATGAGTATGACTCCAAGTCTAAGAATAGTGGGATACTGTGGGGTACGTAAACCCCGCCATGGGAAAATCCGTCCGCCTACATTAGTTTCAGGGCTGCATATCCATCAAAACATACGTCCGGGAGGGGGTTTTGGGGAAAAAAATGGGGCGGGCCGAAAAAAAAAAAGAAAATAATTGGGAATAATCCATATGGAGAGAGTCCTTTGTATAATACAAATGACGAAGGAGAAAGAAAAATTTTTGAGAAAAAGGAGAAAAGAAAAGAGAGAGGAACATTATACAAAGAACTCTTTCCAATATCCAATCACACAACACATTATCGCACCGGGGCTGCATATCACATCCGCAACCAACCTGGACATATTTTCTCTGGGATCACAGCAACCAATGGATCGATTGAGACATACTGTATATATCATCGATTTCTTGAACTCTCCTCTTTATAATGAGCTATTCTGTTCATCATTTGTTGAAACAGAAAATGTTCAGACGAGCATGATGGTGGCGCCGGGTTTACCTCACGCCCACAGTACTCTATGTGCTATCAAAAATAAGTCAGAAAAGCTTACATGGAATACCACTGGAACGCTGAGGTGCAACATTTTTCCTTACAGCATCGTTCGTATCCATCGCACCTAAAGAATTTCATCCCATTGGCCTTCACAAAGCGCCCTTTTGACCTTGTCATAAACAAGTAACATTGCTTACGTGAAGACTTTGTAGCTGCCATCTGGGTATTGGTAGACACACTCGGTCCGTGCGTCTCTTCTTGAGTTTCCATGGTATCTGGACAGCGCTGGGCCAATGGTCAAGCACAAAAGCAATGCTGTGATGATGACATTGACCTTGCCAACCATTATTGCCAGCTGATTACTTTCCCTCAACGCACTGGATTATGGGACTTCTTCAGTGTGTGCTATTGTTTCTGCGGTGATTTGCATGTTGCTGTTGCTCATTCATTAGTCATTCCACATCGCGACACTAATATCGATGAAACTACCCAGCGTTGCCAGGCATGTCTTTTGTTTTGCTTTTGGCTCCGAACGAACACTTTTTGAAGTGACTGCAAAGTGTCTGAGGTATGAGAAGAACCATTGGAATCAGCATACAATGCATGCCATGCCTGTATTTTAGGGCACAACCTATTTTAGCCCGAACCTCGTGCTTAGTAGGAGTGTCTCCTGCTGTGGTGTAAAGCGTGTGCATCCCAGTGTGTACAACGTAATGTATAGGTACAGTATACGTAGCAGAACGGAAGAAGCTTATTGCATGTCGTGGCAGGGTGGCAGGCATTTTAATTTAAAAATTCAGCTCAATTTTATTCTAATTCAACTCCTCAACTTAAATTTTAAAGGAGGCCTACACAAACTGCAGTTGTACATCTACACCTCGAAATACGTACCTTTTCGAGCCTAAATGTGCGTACCCACCCACCCAGCAGTATTGTGCTGCACAGTGTACGTGCAAAACATACAGTATTTTCTTCGCTTTATAGCTATTTAAAGAGACTTGGATGTTGTCTCCACAGACCAACTCAGGTTGGCACGTGTGACTCAAAACAACACATTCCATTGTATTGTGCTGCTTTGTAATGTTTTTGTCCATGTGTATGTTTTCCTCATCTCTTCCGCCTCGAGGTGATGCGACAGTTACAGGTACGTAGGAAGGTACAAGCGAAGCCAGTGCTTTGCCTGCAGCCATGGCGACATAAGCTCAGCGAGACAACTACGCGGCTGCCTGTCATTGTTCTGCTTGTTGATGCTGAAGCATGCGTCAACCGCGACAGCGGCTGAGCAACAAGCCGTGTCACCTTAATCGCAATTAGTGACTCGAATGGCTTTCATTTCGTAGGAAAACACCGCTGTATTCTTGCGATCACTGTGCATTTCTCCTGACTGCTGTACTATGACCTCTTGCCAGCTTCTTCTAATGTTAATCTTCCCTAAGGTAAAATTGAACGATATTGAGACACATGACATGTACAAGCTGATATGCATGCACACCCTAGACGTCAAAATCGTGCGGAAATGCATGCTTCTGATTTTACAGATACTATCGATCAGTTCGCGCGAGGTGTGTGTACGAGCTGATGCCAGTGGAAGAAAGAGTTTTATCACCTGTGGTCGTTATCAGAGCTGCTGTACCAAAGGATGTTGCTTCGACAGCGAACGAATGTCCACGGAACAATGGTACTACTGGTAAGAAGAAGAGATTACACGAACGTTGTGTATGACTATATTGTGTGGCGTAGGATCCACTGGTGCGTATCATGTGTGCAGGTTCGTCACAGCGATGGGAATTCTGTTCTTTTTGCTTGTCATTTATCTCATCTGTCGATGGAAAGCGAGACCCAGCTATCTGCTTTCTCCCAGCGCACATTATCAAAACGGACGTCATGGTACACACCGTCAAGGACGAAACGGTAGAGACCATCAGCGGAGACGGAGATCCAGATCTGGTTAAGATGCCCTGTATATGTACTGTACACGTATGTACCGTACTGCTCAAGCGTCAATAAGTCTCCAAATGTCTCAAATGTGCTCGCTAAAAAATATTAGGTCAATCGGTCTAATATTTAAGCTGTAGCCATGGCAGTGCATTTCTTAGGTAGTCGTACCCACCCAACTGGGCTAAGGCGTTCGTCGGACCCAGGTGTGTGGGTGGAGGATGAGCCCTATTTTGTCGGTCCTCCTCCCAGTTATTCTTCCTTGGTGCCGCCAAGACCGCTGCATGGCTCCAGCGCCTCCCAACCGTATGCTCAACCGCCTCCAACCGCTGCTGGCGATGCACCACCTGCCTACGCAGAACAATACCCAACAACACTGTCCTGCACCACCACCAGTAGGACTATACACTATCCACTGGTCAGTGCAAGAACAGCTCATCAAGGGTTCTCCAGTAGTCGAAGAAGCTCATCGCATCCCAACTTTCGAACTGGAACTGAGGATGAAGAACGAAAACTCCAGCCTGTTCGACTTCCACCCATCAGAAGCTCATCAGATCTCAAACTCTATCCGTCACTGTAATCGGCTGTAACATGCGATGTAGCCTATACTATATACACGTGCTGTCTTTACCGTAAATCCGATGTACCTACTCTAAGTATGTAAAAAAGATGATAAATAAATGTTGTATTGTACCTACCTACGTGTACCTGTACACTACCGCATATCATACTACAACCATCAAGCCGGGCCGGGCTTAGAGCATGTCTAATTAACCATTAACCTCTAGTCAAAACGCTGTAGGAGTCCGCGGCGAAACAAGAACTCCTAAAATTTAGGAGTCTGAACTTTCTCTAGTAGTTCTTGCTTTATTTTCCGATAATAAAGCAAGAACTACTAGAGAAAATTATTCGCGGGTTTTTCCGACAATAAAGCAAGAACTACTAGAGACAGTTCAGACTCCTAAATTTTAGGAGTTCTTGTTTCGCCGCGGACTCCTACAGCGTTTTGACTAGAGGTTAATGGTTAATTAGACATGCTCTAAGCCCGGCCCTGTTTTAGGGAAGCACTTGGGATGTTTTTGCAAATACTGTACATAATGTAATCTACAGTATACGTATCTCTCAATCCAATTCGAAGTAATCAATGTGTTTGCCGGATTCAAATGTGTTTTCTTCCAGCAGTTTTGTCAGCTTCTTGACAGTTTGCTCGCATGTCACCAGCTTCCTCTCACCCTCTGAAGGCTCTGTTGACGAAAGCAAGCGATGCACTTATTTATTCTTATGTAGAAAGAAGCTACTGTTAGTGTTGCTTGCGGTCACGTCACGCTATGTACGTATTGTATTTATACATTACATATTGTACATAACGCCCTGGCTGCTGGCTCCACTCACTTTGACTGAAGAAGTTTCTAATGCCCTCATTCCAAGCTTGCGTTCGGAGTGCTTCGTGCATATCCGTAATCACTGGACCAGGGGAATAATTTAGCACTCTCAGCTCGCTTTCCTCAGCTGCTAGTACCTTCATGAATCCTTCTCTACCGGCTTTCCCTGAAATGTACCGAGATGTAAAAATGGATAAGGGTCCTATACTTCTATCTCTATTACGGGCATTGGGTGCCATATTCAGGATAAGAACGACATGTGCTAAGCTATATAGCATACTGCAAAGGCATAAACATGGCTGCGAAACGCAGATCAATACGAAAATGACGGTGATGCGAAATACTGCATGCTGTAGAAGACTATTTTACGACATACCTACATACATACTGTACCTGCTGCGTATATGGCAAAGGAAGGCATCCCTTGAATGGCCAACAGGGACGTAATGTTGACCACAAATTTTCGAGCAATATTTTGGGTGATACGAAGGAATACGTTGTTCAGCAGGATCATGGATGTGAGGTTGGTGTCCAGATATTTCCTGATCTCGTCCGGATCTAGGAATTCGGTGGCTCGTTTGCTGATGTCTCCGAGAGTGCCAGCATTGTGAAAGATGATCGCCTGTTCAAACGGCTTCTGTTTCAGTTCCCTTTCCTGCAGTATTCCTTCACAGAGATCTACAATTCGCCGCGTATTGCAATCTGAAAGATCCTCAGCCAATGTTCTCACGTGAATGGGATATTCTTGCAGAAGTCTGGCAGTTTCTGCAAGAGCTTCCTCGTTTCTTGCGATGAGTACAAGGACAGATTGAGGAGCGATTTTCGCAGCGATTTGATTCGCGATTTCTCGACCAATTCCACGGCTTGCTCCAGTAATAATACAGAAGGATTTTTGCTTCAACGAAGACGACATTTTTACAGGCGGCTTTTCCTAGTCGTCAATAATGATCCACCAGCGAAGTTCTGTTACTGCAACGTGCTTTTCCACATAAGAAAAAGGTGAACGACATGGCTCGACTCGTCCGGCTAGAAACTGGCTTGCGCACCTTGAGGCCGTCTCGTTCGATTGTGTCTTCTGTTTCTATATTTATTGCTGCCATTTGCGACGCAAGCGTATATACAGAAAGATATAAAAGAAGTTTATCATATAGCATGGCTTGCTTCGCCTTCAGTACGTATGTAGGTACAAGCAAAGAGAAGCAATAACGTAGTTTACATTCTGAACGCAATAACTAAAACATTAGATAACATGCAGCTTTGATTATAAAGAGTGAGACCCATGCCATCACAACAACACAATTATAACACAAGCATTGGGCGCCACAATATGCCTAAACACTAAACTTTGACTGCAAAAGTATTGCGTACGTATGGTACTACGTAGTATATTTTTTAAAGAATTACACAAGAAAATTGGATGGGCGATTTAGGACGTTCTGGAAGGCATACGATAACGCATGTTTTCAGGTGCAGAGCTGACAAGACTTTCGGCAATGATCCTGTACGACTGCTTGAAACTTTCTCGTCTTACAGCCGCCGAACTGTTTGTAAAAGAAGCACTGTACAGTTCTGCCTGGACTGTCCATGCAGGTGGCCACCTCCGTCTCCTCTCCGCCTCCTCCTTCTTCCTGTTCGTCCGCTCCTCCTGCTGCAGCTCTGGAGGATGACGGTCGGTTGATCTCGTTCATGTCCACTGCAATCTCGTCGCCGGTGCACAGGTTGCAAGTTTTTCGGCAGTATTTGCCCATGTATTTGGTGAAGCCGGACTTGGTGCACAAGCCGCGGCCTTTCTGCCACCGTTCGCAGTGCGGATTGTTGTCCTGACAGCTAGTCCCAGCTTTGCTCTCTGACGTGGATGAGGGAGGTGGAGCGGGAGGAGAAGGACGGCGTGTGACGGCAGCTGGAGGAGGTCTGGCAGTGCGGGGAGGAGGAGAAGGAGGCGCCGGAGTTGCAGGCGGATTCGTCGGAGGTGCAGTCAGGTCGCAAGTGCCGCAGGATTTGCGACAGGTTTTCGTTCGCACGTCTTCCCTGGTGCGACAGTAGTCGAAGATGGAGAGTTTCCAGAAGAGACAGCGCCAGGTCTCGTCTTCGCAGTCGTCGTCCCCCGGCTTCACCACTCTCTTCTCCTCCACTTCATTGCCGCCCGTCTTCTTGGTCTTCACGTCGCAGTGGTAGATTTTGTTGATCTTCTTCAGGTCGATCCGACTGAATCCCTCTCGCTGTCCCATCCGAGCTCCTCCTCTTTTCCGAGGTCGAATTGTCCGCAGGCCGTTTCGAGTGAAAGCGTAAGGTCCGTAGTGCATGATACTGTCGTAGTCGTATTGCTCATTCAGATGGCTGATGGTGCGCAGGCTGTACTTATCGAATTGGTCCTCGGCTCCGTCCAATACGTTCTTCCACACAATTTCAATCCATTCATCGCGATCGTTGCGGGATTGCTCGTGAAAAAAGCCCACTGAAACGTATATAATAGTTTACGCCCTTAGTAAGTACACTTTACTGTACCAGGACTACGTACGTAAGTACGTGTAAGTTTGCGCGGTCGGCACTTTTAATTTCGAACCTGTGTGCATAAGTTCGTGAATGACAGTGCCGGTCTGTATGCAACCGGCATCCAGGGACAGCGTCTGTCTGCCTCCGGTTCTGCCCACTAATGAATAGCATCCGTCATCCGGTTGTATGTAGATGTAGTCGCGATGTTTCTCCGGATTACGAGGCACAAACTTCACACAGGTCTTCTTGTGGTATTCCGCTATGGCGCGCGCAATAGTCCGACGCGAGTATCGACCGTATCTCCTGGACATGACGTAAGGAATTTCACCGTTGGGCCAGCGACGCCAGCGACTGCGGATTGCATTGCGTCCTCGTTGATTGCTGCGGCGGACGAAGCTCTGCAAATCAGGGACTGCGATATCGCCTTCCATCTTGCCAGGAGAGGACGGATCAGAAGGAGCAGTGATGCCCAAATGAGACAGATCCTCGTCCTCTGTCCATTCTGCCGCTGCGAAATCTTCGGGCCCCAAATAGTCGCCCTCCTCATCCTCCTCCACTTCATTATTTACCTGCGCACGCATAAGGCAAACGTGGCAGTAGTAGTGAATCATTACAAACATGAAATGTGAAGGCTTACGAGATCATTGAGTGTCACTTCCGAGGCTCCTGCCCGCACAATGGACAGGCAAGCGAGAAGAAGCAGTGAGGTGCAGGTCCAGCTGCCGATGCTCCAGGATGTTGGCAGCTTCATTCTTCTCGCCATGTTATATCTTGCCGGTGCAGTCAGGAAGCCTCTGAAATGACAATGACACATCGTTATTCCGCAGGTCAAACAAACAGCAAAATATCTGGGCAACAGGAGCTGCATTCTCAAAGCTTGACGTAATCGTCGCGTTGCACACTTTATGGTAGCGCCAGCTGGACAGGCGAAAGCTTGCTGTATGTACAAGCAGGACTCCATCAAGCTAATGGTAGTGAAAAAGCTAATATTGAACAGAACAATAATTGAAACGAAAATTTTAATTAAAAGCACAGTTTTTTCTTGGCAGTAAAAGCGGGCCGTACGTCAAATAGTGTAACAAAACTTGGGCGACGACGTTTACGTGTGTGCCCTGCGTAAAAACCAAACGTACTGTACGTACATATTCGATGATGGCAATGAACTGCGTAAAGGCACAGCTTTGGTTGGTTGGTTGGTACTTTCGGGGGCAAGTGGAATTATTGTTTGAGAACAATTAAGTATATTGGTGGCAGAGGACGGGTCTGGTTGTTGGAGGGGATCGACAAAGAAAGAAAACAAGACGCACAGGATCCTTTTAGCACATAGGTACGCGACCACCCACAGGCCAGCTATTGTTGTTATTGACGTGAGTTATTACGTGTACGGGTGAAGATGATGGGACTTGCCGTATGTAGAGATTGCGCTGTCATAAGTTTTGATTGCATAAGCATAAGCACGGAGGCTGAAATGTGGAACTCCGTCCTTCTGCTGCAAAACAACACCATGTCATGTGTCCTTATCGCAACGTTACCGCACAGTACACAATAAAGCCAAGTTATTGACTTCTGCCTCTACTGGCCATAGAAAGCGGATGGGCGACTTTCTGCACCTGTACCGACCTGCGTACTGTAGGCACGAGGCAGCTAGAAACTGGCCGTGCGAACGAAGCATGGACAACAAACCGCACTAAAGCGGACAATAATTATAATAGTGGTACGTATGAGATAGGTAGGGTAACATGGGGTGAACCCGCCCCCCTAAGCAGTTCTCTGGAACCAATGGTTGAACCAAAACAAAATTACATGGCATAATATACCTGGTTAGGCCTTAGTTAAACGTGCAAAGTACGGCTCTACTGCTGAACGTCTTTAGAGAGTTATGGCCAATTTTAGCTGTTCGCTAAAACACGAGCCCTGGGGGGTGAACCCGCCCGCCTAAGGTTTAGGCCATTTTCAGGCTGACCAAGCTATATTTTTACGGCCGTTTTTTTCAAGATGGAAGCCAAGCTTATTTCCAACGCCAGTAATTGCAAAAATAACTGACTAAAATATTTCTGCCTGATGCATGAAGGGCACGAATGAGACAACTCTAGTGACAGCTCATCTCTTCAGTACTGGGGGTGAACCCGCCCACCCATGATTTTGGCTAATTTGAGGCTGCCCGGGCTTTTCTGTATCATTCTGGCATGTCATAAAAGAAGCAGAAGCAATAACAATGAATAACAGCTATCAATTAGCCAACTAGATAGTTTAGGTAGGTAATAAGTGGTGTGAATGGGACTACTACGCTGTAAACTAACCTTTCAGTACTGGGGGGTGAAGCCGCCCACGCAGAAAATTTTAAAAAATTTGCATGAACGTCTTTTCCCTTGAGAAATCGTAAGAAAATATTGTAAGATTAGCTGAACGCACTTTCCTATATGATTGTGCACTGATACGACAGCTGCTTAGGATTGCAGTAGTTTGAGCTGATGAGGTGGGCGGGTTTACCCTATACTTTAGTACAGGAGTTAGGTGGGCGCATTTACCCCACTAAGTACTGAAATTGTTTTTTGCTATATCTCCAGTACCAGTGGGGCGAATTGGTTGAAAGTTCGCCTGGGGGTAGGGTACCATGTCCCCTTACCTTCCACATACCGGGTGTTCATTTTTAACATACAGGGTGTTTTTGCGCAACATCTACAGTTTGGTCGTTTTCGACCTCTTGTTGAAAAACGTGAACCCGTGAGCTTGATGTTTCAACAAATGACATGCCAAATAGCTCATTTGAAAGAGGAGAGTTCAAGGAATCGATTGATATCCTTTTTGTCTCAATCGGTCCATTGGTTCCTGAGATACACAGCCCTGAACCCTTAGGCGGGCGGATTTACCCATGGGCGGGTTCACCCCACAGTACCCTACTAGCTACAGGTATTGGTACATGAGAGCAGAGAAAGCGGGAGGTGAAGACTAGTAACTAATAGTATCTAAATTTAGGATCCAGATCCAGACTGAAGAGACGATCTGCATCAGTGCGCCCGAATATCGAACAACTCTATGGGATTACCGGCAACAAGGATGTGGATGGTTCCACCTGCATCTACTTGCATTAACGACCGGTATAATTTGTTTCAACGCTTGCGAACACGTCACGTATGGTACGTACGTACGGTACGAGTACCAATGCACGAGGAATAAAAAAATGGTGAGTATTTCAGTAATATTCGAAAAAGAGAGAAATGGGCTCCAATTTGTGATAACTTCGCACTTTGTAGGCAATGAGGCTTTGTTTCAAGAAAAATAGGATCATGACTTCTGATGATGCATCCATTACACATGTTTTCCTGTCGAACTGTATGTACTTATCTTGATGACTCATAAGAAATTTTCCACCCCCTGATATTGCCCTTCTGTCTGTCACCTTTGCTGAGTCAGCAGACCATCAAAAATGCAATGCCAACTAAACGTCTTTGCTGAGCAAATAAATATTGCTCTGTGCCGAAGTTTCCACCTCAATTCATTGACTCAACGGTAGCTTCTGGTCTGAATTTAACATAATAATAGCTGATACAGGGAAAGTGCACTCTGTTGCTCACACAATTAAGACATGTGTAACTTAGCTTACGCACATACCGTATGTTTTGTAGTGTAGCAGTGGACTTGATACATTGATTGTAGTGTGGATACTAGATAGAAGCTTGTATCGTTAGGAGAGCTGTTTATCTGCCCGACTGGTTTGTCTTCCTTTCCGGCTCGATGATTGCAGAAGCTCCCTCCTCAAATCCTTTTAGCAGCCCCAAAGAATTGGCAAAGAAGGTCTGCCATCCTTCTTTCTACCCTGGCGGATGCATTCCTCCAACCAGCATCATTCACTAACTAACATGCACATACTACACTACACACAAACGAACAAGAGCATTATCAAACACGCTACTACGTCATTGTGCACCCGTGCTTGTACAGTACAAACGTGTCCACGACCAATTCCATCAGTGTCTCAAAGTCGTTCTGCTCAATGGCGGCTATTTTAGGAAAACGACATTTGCGAGCACTGCTTGTGTCGTGTCGCCCGATTATGGATGAGACTCTGCCGGGGGTAAAATCGTGAAATAAAGTAGACAAAGATAAAGTAAGCTATTAAACTTCGGCTATTATGCCATTTTACAACGTGGATTGGCAGCGCGTATCGGAACGAATGCGACCAGACGGTGGCGTCCCGGGCACCTCGTCGCAAAGCGGCGGCCCAATCCTGGAACCTTCCGAAGTCATCCGACTGCAATACTTGAAGCCGTCAAATATCCTGCTGAAAGCTCTCGGCCTCTGGCTGCAGTACGAGGTGCCCAAAAAGAAAATTCGGCGCATCGCCGCTTACGCTCATCGCACAATCGCCATTGTCGTCTCAATCGTAGCCGCATTGCATTTAGCCTACTGGATAGTCGGAAATATGGATGCATTCCAAGACTACAGCACTCATACGCAGTATCTGCGATCACTGCTTCTGTGCATTCTCTACCTCCAAGCTGCTGTCTGTGTTCCGACTTTGGTCTATTGGCAAATTGGCGTCAGTTTTCAGGGATTCTACGAGCACCTCAAAGCTGGGACAACTGGTCTCAGCGTTCTACAGTATCCCAAAGGCATGAAAAGAGCAACGCTTTCAATATTTTGTTGCTTTCTCCTCGTCTCTGCGGGATTGATCGCTTGCTTTTACCTGAACTCGTTTCATCCGCATTTGCTTCAGCATAGAACGGACACTACCAACGCTGACACAATTTTAGCTGAAAGTATGACGGCGAAATTATTTCCTGCATCAATATTCAACAATAACCAATCAGGTTCGTCGGCGTTCGTGTGGACATTCGGAATCGCCTCTCTCGTGGTGGAAGCGTACGCGTGTGTATGTTGGGGCTTAGTGCACACGCTTTTCGCTAGTTATTGGCTCCTGATCTTCGGGGAATTTCACATTCTGAACATGGACCTGAAGACGGACACGAATTTGCGTCAGGTCTCCGTAGTGAAGCATTATTGCCACGTACACTGGAGGCTTCGTCGTCTTTTGGCGCACTTAAACCGGATGTGCGCTCATCTGACGCTGGTGCTGACTGTCACCGCTCCTGCCTCCTTGTATCTCATCATTTCTGCCGTGTTGACTCATCACTCTACTCTGGAGCAGTTGGATGTTGATGCAGGCGTCAATGATAAATTCAATTGGCTCGACATTGGCTTCTTCTGCTTTTTCGCTGCCGTTTTTCTGCTTCAGCTATTTGGCATCCTCTTCATTGGCACGTGCGTCCGAATCTCCGTACGTGTAATATGTACAGCATGTACTCCACCATTCGAAACAGGGCACTGCATGTGCTGTACGTAACGTAGTATAAACCTAGTACAGAACGTAATATAAACAATACATGCGTATTCTACGTACAGTACATACCCACATTCTTCACAACGTGAACGTCGTTTCAGGCAAAACGAATCGAGAAGCGCTTTCAAGATGTCACCGTGCTAGAGCGAGCTGTCGACAATGACGTAAGGCAAAGAAAAGCTTTGTCTTTGTCCAAAATGGCAATATGTTTTAGTGACCCCGCGGCTTCCTGCTACTTTTAGATGTATCTGGTGGCTGCAAATTATTTGGCCCAGTTGTCCAATGAAGATCCAGGATTATCAATCGGTGGAATATTTGTGCTTTCCAAGACGTCTGCCATTATAGTAAGCGGCTTCAGGTTCAGGTTTCCATAATATTACTTAAACTTTTAGTATCAAAATATGTTTCATGTGCTACACAGTTGAATTTGTAAACGTGTAATTTCAAATCTAAGACGATTTTGCAGGCAACGCTGGCGTTGATCTTTTTCGGAATATTGCACTGGAAGCGCTGAAATAATCGTCCTTATTGTTCAGCTGAAAAGCGTTGCTGCATAGAACAAGTGTCATCAGCTAGTAATATTTATTTTTTATTGTCAATTGTATCGTCATCATCATGCCGATAAAATCCCTCAGTTGCAGTTCCTGGAAACTCCGGGTAAACCTCATTAATATACCACTGAAAATCCTTGCAATTCAATTCCCGCTTCAACCGCAAACGATCAGATATGTCACCGATGTCCATTTTGGCCAAATGTGGACGTAAAGACAAGAATTTTTCCTGCAATACAGTATCAGGGTCATAGCATTAGCATGCACAAATCATGCAACATGAACATGGAACTGTGCTAAATTGCTAAAAGCACACAACCTGGTAAAGCTCGTTGAACCAAACTTTCACAGTTCGGAGTGAGTTCTTCGCCATTGCATCTGTGCTGTTGGGACTGGTGTAGGGGCGCCGGTAGCGAAAGACGTGACCAACTCGACTACAGGGAACCACGTCGACGCTTCCACCACACATCCATGCCTGCCAAGGGAAGGAAATTATTTTCTACGTATACTACACAGTATGTGAATGTCTATGTACGATACCAGTACTACCAAGAAAGAGACCTGGGTCCTTGGGTAGTCACAGCATTTCTTACTCTCAACGACAGTTCGATGTTTTCTGCTCCCCAAATGTCCATGCCATTGTCGTAAGATCCCAGTTGGATAAAATAACTTTTCCAAATGGCGAACAACCCACCTGACATTGCTGGAGAACTGAAAAAGCTGCGGTGTGGATGAGCACTATTAGGACCAATATTAAGGCACGAACATAAATGCAGAAGACATCGTTCAGTAAAAAAGATGCGTACGAATGCGATACGTACGCAAACGGTCGAACATAATTCATTGGATTATCGAAGTGTGACCAGTCGAAGTAAATCCATTTGAAGTTCAGCACGAGATCAAATCCGCCTTTGCAAACCATCGCACCCGTGTATTCGAATGTGTTGGGATCAATAATGTCAACTATCGGCACAACAATCCTATACAATAAAAACAACACAACAGTCACACACGTAGCACAAAAAACACAGTACTGTATTACCAGTACATGATGCACGCGTACAGTACTGGTAGCACTGTTCGTAAACAAATTGACCGGGAATGACCGGAAGCGAACACATTCATACTTTGATCTGTCTTCTTGTAGTCTGGCTACCAGAGGTTCCAACCAATCGTATCCCACTTCGCAGTGGCTGTCAAGAAATACCAGAATATCTCCAGTGGCTTTCCCAGCTGCTATGTTTTTTGCTCGAATCAAACCCTCTCGTTGTTCCGTATGAAAATATTTCAGCTTGTCTTCTGGCCAGCCATAACTTCGGCCGTATTCTTGCAAAATTTCTGAGACTTTGAGCTCTTCAATGATACAACATGAACATACGGCACATTTACGTAGGTACATTCCATACATTGTACATACTGATGACGATGACGACTCTTTAAAATTCCGCCAACTCGCTCACCATTCGAACTGTCATCATCTAGCAAGACAATGTCTTTAACACGGTGAACCGGCGATCTGTTGACTATTGAGTTTATCATCCGAATCAGCACTGAGGCTGCCTCATTGTGATACACAATGACAATACTGACCAGCGGTGAGGCGCCGTTGTCCATTGTGGGGTACTGTAGCCCAACGCACCTGAAAATAGGACACCTGTATTATCGACCAAAACTGTACGCCCAATAGCCCATTGATTTCCAATGCAAATAATACAACCGGGGAGCCTTGCTTGCTTACAGATCATGTCTTTCATCAGGAATCTCCCGAAGAGGTCCAATTTTATCGCTGACGGCTACGTCGAAGGCGAAGTGGGTTAGTCCAAATGCCTGTCGATCTTCCTCCTCGTCATTTCTCGTCCTTGTCAACGACTTTGAGCATCTATTGCCGGCAGTAGCTGCTGCCCACTTCAGGACACTAAAATAAATACGTACCTATCATCTGTACGTACAGTACCATGTATCATCCTGCCCATACATCTTGTGTATGCACATCAATATGGCCAATTGATAGTACGTTCAACGTGCAACCAGTGGTGTACGTACACTATAACATTCAAGCGAAATCTCACACAGCTCCTGCACGCATACTGTACGCACTCTTTTCTGGAATCAGCGAATTCACAAATCTCTCTCTGAGCATCGTGATAAGATTCCGCATCGCTTGTGCTGATATCGGCATCTTTTGCCACGTGCTCTGCGGCAAATGAGTCGAACTCAGCAGCTAACGACGTTACACCGATTTCAAGAGAGCAGAATATTATTTCCAGACGCAATAAAAACATCTCACGCCATCCATCCATCCAAAGTTCTCATTCCGTTCCGTTCCGTCGCAATAAAGTTCGACGTAGGTTCGATACCGGTACATCATGAGGGGTGGGGTGTCCGATCATACACTGAGTCAGTCAAGTACATACGTACATAGTGTACAGATACGGTATGCGTATGCCTGTGTGATCGTGTACCGCGCAGTCAGTACTTTGGCTGTGTGCACTTGAACTCAACAGAGTACCAATACAGCCCAGTTTCCCAAGTCGTTCGTGTTCAAGACGTCGCACTCGCAGCAAACGGAAGGAGAGAACAAGACAAGGATGACCAAATTTTGACACATTTTTTACGACCGTCCTATCCCATTATTCGAATACGGCGTGCTCGATTTGACGATACTACAGACTGACTAGTAATGCGCGCATTCGTTTTGCTCATATCGAGAATATATATTTTTGCTCATAGGTATGGACTATGGAGTACGTACGTACCTACGCGTAGGCACCTAGGCAGACGTGCATGATATCGAACGAAGCACATTTCATATTGCAAAAGAGAATTTGTATGCAAACAAGCTCAGAGCGGCCATGAAGATGAACTGTTAGTACCAGCTGGGTTGGTCGCTTGAACTTGATCATTTTATTGTCCATCGTAAAAACCAGACAGACTGGACTTTACAGCCCAAGTTGTATCGTTTCCTTGACAGACATTTGTCCCAATCGCACACCACTTTACATCCGTCGCGGTTTTACTGCTGAATTCGAGTAAAAATACTATTGGAGACAGACATAATGAGCAAAGCGGTGCGAAAAATTATTCAAACTAATCTGGCACCGGCTGCCATTGGACCGTACAGGTACCTATATGTATGCCCTGTATGCCATATGTCATGTGCCTTGCTTCCATATTAATTCGTGTTATTTCGACCCAAATGTTAATTGCAGTCAAGGCGTCCAAATCAATTCCACCTTGTACATCAGTGGTCAATTGGGCATCGACCCCAAGACTGGAGATTTCGTTCCAGGTGGGGTGGAGGAGCAGACGAAACAAGCGCTCAAGAACTTGGGCGCTATCGTTGAAAAAGCTGGCGGAACGCACAAAAATGGTACGTACTTAAACCACAAAACAAGCAAGGGCTGGGAATGGGATATGACAAGCGCCAGATGATCTGTCAACCGTGTTTTAGTGTTGAAAACGACGGTCCTTCTAGCCGACATGAAGCATTTCCAGCAAGTCAACGCCGTCTACAAAGAATGTAAGCTATGGATGGAGAAGGTTGCTTGTGGTCCTGCGCATAACGTATGTACAGTATACTACAGAGTGTCTCAAAATAAACCGAACACTTTTCCGTGCGAACTCTGGAACCACACGTTAGATTTTCATGCGGTCTTTTGTATTTAGTAGCCAAGGCTTCAACTTAGATGTATGCAAAATTTCAGCTACTTGGTCCACATACTTCAAAAATTACGAAGGTTTGAATCTCGAATCTCAAAATCGACGTTTTTCTTTAGTATGGAGAAAAACTACGGTCTTATTTCTCAAGATACCGTGTTCCATGAGTTTGCTATGCTGCCACTGGGGATAATGCATGAGATACACATATCCTAGCATTTTGGGACATCTTTTTTTCATTACGAGACTAATTTTATTTTGTACTATGCACAGGAGGCCCCTAAATCGGCACTAACAGTTCGAAAAACCCTCGTTTTTGACCGCCGGAGAAAGGATGTGTTTGAGCAGCTTCCACTGGGCCTATGAAGCTAAAATTTTGTAAACATCTAAGTTGAAGCCTTGGCTACTGAACACAAAAAGCCGCATGAAAATCTAACGTGTGGTTCCAGAGTTATATGCACGGAAAAGTGTTCGGTTTATTATGAGACACCCTGTACATAGGCATAAAAATGTGATTGTAGTTTTCTCAGAGCGTCATCCAGCCAGAGCTGCCTATCAAGTAGCGGTGCTTCCGAAGGTATAGCCAAGCCCTGATTACGACATATGTCGTAATCAGGGCCCTGATAAATGACACCCAAGATTGGGTAGGTATGCCATGCACTACTGATGAACATTGCATATTATTACCAAATGTTCCAGAATGGGCTAGTGGAGATCGAAGCCATCGCTCACATAGGACCCATCGAAGAAGCGTAGAAAGATTCTTGTCATGGTTTGCATTACGTACGAAATAAAGTTCAAGAGTGCTCTGGTAATGCAAACATTGAGGACGTATGAAACAGTAGTTTTACGTATGAATATTGAATATGAACTAATCCAAGTTGTAAAATTGTTACTAGTACGTATGAAACAAGAACCCGACAAAGACATGTACTTCAAAAAACATGCCGCACAAAAAAGAAAAGCCAAATGAGATAGGGCAACACACGCAGCTAAACGTACGCACCAGAAAACACACAGCACGGATCAACGTTTACATACATACACCATTGCTACCTGAGTTTCACCCCGAAATAAGTACCCTATTGATTCCAGCCACTCTCATCTATCACTCCATTGGCTCCACATAGTAGTAGTAGTATTGTCACCTGGGTGCCTCCGAAGGCTGTGACGTTTGTTGCTGCTGCGTGCTAGAAGAGGATGCGATTTCCACCACCTGCTGCGGACTGTGTTGAGCTATAGCTGCGGATTGAGGCGACAAAACTTGACGTTGCTGTTGCTGAGGAGACACGGAGGAGTCGGGTTGCACAGTCTCCACTCTGGCGATGGGCATCAGCATGTTAATGGAAGGAATGGCGCCTCCACTCGAGCTCGCGCTCGCCATTTCTTGCTGCTGAGCAGTGGACGGAGGAGATTGAAGGACGCCCGCTGTGCGTCTTCTGTACGCAATAATACATACCGTACGTACACCCTGGTTTTAAAGCATGGGGCTATGGTTCAATGGCAAAAATGTCACCTCACAGAACCACTTGCGAAAGACATTCTTCTGCAAAATAATTCATTTTTTCTATTTTGCCATCGATATACAGTCCCAGAGCTACATAGGAAAGGAAGGGGTTCCATACGAGAGATTACACTACTTCTCGCTGAACTCATAGGCTATATATTGCACATACGTATGTACCGCGTAGGTAGGTACGTACAGGGTGGTTTTTTTTCTCCTAGATGATTTTGATTACCAATTTCAATAGGTTGCCCTGCACCGATTTCGCTCAAATTTTGCCTACATATCCCCGAGCGTTTGCCATTTACTTGGTAAAAATTTCGAGTTGAAATGCTGGACTGGCAATGAGAAATGCAGGAGCGAAAATGAGATCGCAATTTTTCAATATTTTTACCATAATTTGTGGCTACTTCTGCAATTCTTCCGTCAAAATTTCGGAAAACACGGCAAGTGGCACAGCTGCTATTTTTTCAAATGGTAAACCGGCTTTGGATTTCTTTTGTTGACCTTTTTTCCCTTCCACACCCACAGAAAGAATTCGAGAATCATCAAATCAGAGATTACTGTAAAGTTTGGTGTATAACCCGATATCGAATATAACCCGATATCGAATATAACCCGAGCAAATTGGTCGATTTTGAGTTTTTGTATTGTATATAACCCGATATCGGGTAATACACGATACCTTTTTGATGCAGCAGCGAATGCAGCTTTTTGCCTATTTTCAGCGAAAAATATGGATATTTGGAGGCAAAAAGCGAAACCGCATTTAGCAAATTGCAAACATACATTGAATTACTAGCCCAAGCAGCCCTTACTGGCACCTGGCGCAAGGTGGTGGAATCGGTTTTCCGTATGCTCTGTACATACAAAATCTTTGGAAAGAATCAAGACTGCGATGAGAGACGAAAATGCTTTGCGAAGGGCTAACTAGGACTGAGTCTGATGTGCAACATTTCGAATTCTCATGATTGGGGAAAGATGGTGGGGGAAATAAGCGCATTGAAAAAATGGTATTGAATATAACCCGATATTTTGTATAACCCGATATCGAATATAACCCGAGCGAATCGGTCGACTTTGTTTGTATAACCCGATCGGGTTATACACCAAACTTTACAGTATGGCTCATGAGCTTAAGGTGCAGCAGTGAGCATGAGCAGCATTGATGAGGAATAAGACAATCGTCTAGCAATGCCACCAATGTCCATGTTTTTTGACTGTTTAGGGCTTAGGTTCCAACTTGCTGAAACTATTTTACTCCTAGGAAAGAGCCATTGAGCTCCAAAACGAGTCTTTCAATCATGTAGCAGTAAAAAGTGGGTAGAAAAAGCTCGAAATTGCATTTTCGAAAGGAAGGGGTTAATTCTCACTACCAATACAGTATTTCAACTCGAAATTTTTACCAAGTAAATGGCAAACGCTTGGGAATATGTGGGCAAAATTTGAGCGAAATCGGGGCAGGGTAACCTACTAAAATTGGCGATCAAAATCATCCAGGAGAAAAAAACCACCCTGTATGTACGGAACAAAGCGCTGGCTTACTGGCTGTACTGTCGAACTGGATGCAGTGCTGCTCCGGTGCTGCGACTTTGGACGACGTAGGCAGTGCCCCCTCTCTTGTGTATGTTCGCCTTTCGCATTTGTCCTCTGCCTCTTCCCTGAGCCTGTGTCGTTGCAGTGCCCGGCTGCAGAAACGCAGCGCCTTGATGATGCAACAGGATATTGGCACCGGTGGCCGCTACCACCTATCATTGTACACAAATGCAGACATTGCCAAACGATACTGTAGTGATTCGCCTATAAGGTTGTCAAAAACAGTCGGCGGTTCAGGGAGTAAAATACTCAGGGTCAGAATTATCAATTTTTAGGGTGGACGGAAACTCAGTCATTCGAGGTCATAACATTCAGCACTCGTGGGGTTATGGCCTACGTAGATGATTGAAGTTATACACGGGGGATTATACGCCTAGCAGAAAGAAGCACGTATATCGTCAAGGCAAGGCAATTCAAAAGTCAAGTTTACATGCTGTCGTCTGGCAGTGGGAGCCGTGTGAATGCGCAGTTGTTGATGTCCTTGGGAGGGTTGGCGATGTTCCAGCTGCTGCTGTTGGCCGATTCCTTGAGGCACTGTGCTCACTGGGATCATCGTCCTTCCAGCCATTGTGAAGCCGCCGCCAGCAGGCTGAGACGCCGCCGTTAACTGCAACACAGATACCACCAATCGAATATTAGAGTAACGCGATGACCGGAGATGGGGTCTATCAATTTGTGTAACCTTTACTGTCCGTCTTATGCGGTACATTAGTAGTAATATTATATCGTGTGGCCGCAAGCTGGCCCCTTCATTTCAGTGTTATTTTAGATCTAATATAAGTCGGCGAATTGGTCAACGTCTTTCAGTAATCGAGGAGTGGAAACAGGGTTCGTACAGAAAGGACCAAAATTTTTCAAAGGATCCCAAACGAAATAAAGGATCTATAATGAAGCTTATCTTACTGCGCATAGGTACTTCATTTTCTATGTTTTGAACTCCTGCATCTTATTATCGACCCCTATGCTCCTCCAGTAATATATAATCCACAGAGAAGCCTTGCAAACAAAGCCTATCTGCGTTCTGCACCTTCAAGCAAGGTGCCAGCCAACTGCGAAAGTAGGTAATGAATTTTGACCACCCCCCTCTTATGGCCAGTAATTATAGCAAGGTCAGCAAAGCTGAAGCTAAAATATTACCTCTTTGATCAGCTGCATGGCATGAGCTGATCAGGAAATTGCTATCGTTTTGTCAGTGTAGTAGGTAGCCAAGAAATTAAAGACCGAAAAAGGGCTGAACAATTTTATTACTGATACCATGTATCCCTTAAATCGGGCTCGGCGATTGCATTGGTACCACTTTTATGCAAATTCGATACCTCTGTGCTGAGATATAGGCCTCTGAACTTTCGCTGTCCCCCTAATTTCTAAGGTTAGCCACAGGATGATGGAATGGACTTTTTCAAAATTTCTTTTTGCAAACTATATCAGCGAAATATGTAGTTTCACATGGTGCCATTTTTATGCAAATTTATGGCTTCTGGATGGAGCTATTCACATGTGAAAAATGCATAATATAGGCATGAAGGAAAAATTTTCCTCAAATCAGCTCATCTTCACAGGTATAGGGCAGTTTTTTACGCTGAATCGAATGAGGCAACTCACAGTGCGCTAAAGTTAACCCTTCGCGAGTTATAACGCAAAAAATGTGAAAAATTACTTATAAAACTGCACTATTTTGCATTTTACCATGTGAATTAGGCATTAATCATGATATACTAGTAAATGTTTGATAGAGCATCTCAGACATATCAAAATGGTACACTGTACGGCTGTGAAAAAACGTGCATCAGAAGCTATTTGCCACTAAAAAGGCCACTAACTTTTCACATTTTTCGTATTATAACTCGCGAAGGGTTAACTTTAGTGCACTGTGAGTTGCCTCATTCGATTCAGCGTAAAAAACTGCCCTATACCTGTGAAGATGAGCTGATTTGAGGAAAATTTTTCCTTCATGCCTATATTATGCATTTTTCAAATGTGAATAGCTCCATCCAGAAGCCATAAATTTGCATAAAAATGGCACCATGTGAAACTACATATTTCGCTGATATAGTTTGCAAAAAGAAATTTTGAAAAAGTCCATTCCATCATCCTGTGGCTAACCTTAGAAATTAGGGGGACAGCGAAAGTTCAGAGGCCTATATCTCAGCACAGAGGTATCGAATTTGCATAAAAGTGGTACCAATACAATCGCCGAGCCCGATTTAAGGGATACATGGTATCAGCAATAAAATTGTTCAGCCCTTTTTCGGTCTTTAAAATAGGCCTACTACTTACAAAATTTATCAATGAGGAACATTGCAACTGATGAAAAAATTATAAAACATGAAACATGATATGAAGCCAAAATAAATAACATCAAGCAAGAAAAAATATTGAAAAATTGAAGTTGGCTCCAAGGATACCATAAAATATTGGTAAAACAGCACGAAACACTCGCCGAAGGCGAAAAATTTTTGCAATGTCTCTCTCTGAAACTGATGGAAACGTGCTCAAAAAATTTATAAAGGATTCCTTGGCCAAATAAAGGATATTTAAAGGATATAAAGGATGCCTGCCTAAAAAAAAGGACTTTTAAAGGATCTAAAGGATATAAAGGATCTGTACGAACCCTGGTGGAAAGGAGAAGCTCCCAGATGACTGAAAGATGTCGACGAAACAGCCCACTAAGCGATGTAAAATTACACTGAAATAAAAGGGGCCAAAATTCCTTCCCGCCTCCGCTAAGCTTCCCTGCAGCAAGACGTAGGAATGCGATGCAGGGTTGCTTACCGGCGTGCTGGGCGGTGTGCGCTGCTTTCCTCTGTAGACGGTGGTGTGGGCGGTGACGATTTGGGGGAGTCCCTTGCTGAGGGCGACGGTGGCGGGTTGGCGGGTGGTCGTCGCTCCTCCTCCGCTCACCACGGCGACGGCTGTCGGAAGCACGCTCACTCCCTGCTGACTCACCAGTTGAATCGGCTGCACGCTCAGCGACGTCCCGCTACGCACCACGCTCCCAGCCCCACCACTCTGCAGATGCAAACATCCACGCGCTATGAGTAGGGTACTGTGGGGTAAACCCGGAGACGGGGGAAAACCCGGACACTTTGTATATCTCAGCAACCATACGACCGATTGAGACAAGCATTTTACCAATCGATTCCTTGATCTCTCCTCTTTCAAATGAGCTACCATGTTCATGATTTGCTGAAGTGGCAAGCTCAGAAAAGCTTAGGTGTCCGGGTTTACCCCGTGTCCAGGTTTACCCCACAGTACCCTACTACACAGACCGAACGCAGGCGGCAGACGCACACGCAAAAGTCGCTACACTGGTGCGTGCGCTACACACGTGAACTCCGATTCGGAGCGTTGACTAAACTTCACCATGCAAAATCTCCCAGTTCCCACAGAACTCGCTCCGTTTTTTCGAAAGTGCGTGTGCTGTGCACAGCCGAGTTTGAATTACGGAGACGTGTGAACAACCGAGTTTCGTTTCGGTCCACTCCGACTCGGTCCGAACTCGCTCGGAGCATTCTCGGAGATCGTAAGTGTGTAGCGGGCCACTAAAGAAGCCCTCTACTACTACAACCGTTTCGGCATTCTATCCGTGAACCGACTTTTGCACCAGTGCAGCACCATACATATTGTGCCTACACGACAAACAGTACCTGAACAACGGCCGGCTTTACAGCAGTGATGCTCTGTGTCAGTGTCAGTGGCACATGCTGCTGCTGCTGCTGTTGCATGTCCATCTGCTGCTGATGTTTGCTCTGCTGCGCCGCTTCTGCTTGTTGTTGTTGCTGCTGCGCTTTCTCCTTCTGCTCCAGCTGCTTCACTCTCACTTCATCTTTAATCTCTGCCAACTTTCGCGGCGTCATCGGCGCATCATAGTTGATGCCGAAGGCGTCAAAGTGACGAAGGTGCTGCTCCGACGGCCCACTCAACAGTTCCTGCACCGTATGAGTCACTGCAAAGGCAATGCATGCACACCCATGTTACTCTCACTCAGATAGGAAGTCAAGTCGGAAACAAGCTTTATCTTGACTGACTGACATTGCTGGATCGGGTTCTGCATTGGGTACGGCTTACTTCATCAGCTATAGCTCGAGAAAGTTTAGATGCCCGGATTTTCACGCTTACGACTTTATTTCACAGAACCCCTCACTTCACAGTATGTACCGTATGAGCTTGTATTACCTTCTCGCCTGAACCTCTGCAGCTTCTTTGTTTTCATGTTGTTGCGTAGTATTCTGATACGATTCACTACGCAATGGGTCAGTATGTTTCTTCCGTCCAGTTGAAACTGTTGCACAGTCTTCACGCGCCCTTTCTTAACGTACGCTGCAAGCAAACATAACAACTGTACATATGTATCCACCTGTACGTACGTACGTACAATAGGTAATGTATACATTTGCTCCTAGGCATGTAGTACAAATAATGTTTTCAAACGTACCGTACGTACACAGTACATAATGTACGGTACTATAACACAGAGGAGAGAAAGTGTACCCATTTCCTGAGGCGTGAAGGAGATCTTTCGATCTTTCTTAGTGACTGGATCCTTGGCGACCAGCTTCCCTTCTTCCCTCGGCTGTACTACGCGCTGATATCGTAGTGCACACTGTCTCGGGGAGCGATAGTGCTGACTGATGTTGTTCAGGGCGTCCGCCACAAAGTCCCAGTTGGGCGCATGGCCCTGGTTGGGCGGCATCAGATTCACCGGCAGCTCTTGACCTTTGGTCACAGCCTTCAAGCATGCAATCACCGCCGTATCTACCACATTACCACGTATTGTACGTACACCGGGATCAACACAGCCCAGCAGTGGAGTAACTGTACTGCGTGCATATGGCAAGAGCTTCCGACCACGGCCAGTAATGTTGGGCCGGGTTGCACTTGGCTCTGTGCCTAGAGTCCAGTGCTGTGCTGTGTGTCCAGTTCTGTGACGTACATACATAGGGTAAGTGGCTTCGATTCCCGTTCGGTCCAATCCCCACCCCCCGTCCTACCTATTATGGCTATACGTAACGCGGCAAGCCACAGTATGCTATGCGCATATGCATGCTTACCTGCAACAACACCAGATCTTCGGTGACATTCCACTCGGGTCCTTCGTAGTGGTCGCTCTCCATGGTGGGCGGAGGCGGGGAGTGAGGCTTTCGGGCTTCCTTCGAGAACTTCTCAGCTCCAACGTCGAAGAGGGAGCGTGGCGTGAAGGCGTCTTGCATCTCTCTCCCACTCGTTGGTACACGCGGCTCTCCCTTCACAGCGCCCACGTAATGATGGTGAGGGTGATGCTTTCGAGATGCCACGCTAGCTATCGTCTCTGAAATGATACATACATACAGTACGTAATGTACATTGGCACTACCCACAGTATGCTATGTAAGCGTGGAGAAACGTCAGTAATGGTCACAGCAGGGTCGTCGATTTCATATGTAACGTTACCGCTAAGGGTGCTGCTTCCTGCGCTTTTCCTCTCCGATTTCTCAGAAGTAATCGACTTCTGTCTCTCCATCTTCATTGGAGATTTCGCCCTTTCTTCTCGGATTGGAGGAAGCTGACTTTCGCTCATCGGCTGCTCCGTGTCGTACCAGAAACTCAGCACAGGGTCCACGTACGGTTCATCCCCGTCACTCAACGGTGGAGATGGAGGAAGCCAAACCTATGCAGCACCGTCCGTACGTAGTAGCGTGCTCAGACAACGTACTATGTTAGGTATCTTGCCGTGTTCAAATGAGCGACCAACGACCATGCTACGTACCGTAGCTCGTTTCTTTGGGCGTACGTTGCTCATCTGAACGCGGCATGCAAAGGCTAAAAGATTTGCGGATACCGGCAAAATCTGATTCGGATCCCAAGGACACGTCATCTGCAACAGCAAAACCAACTAACCCCTTGCACCTCAGGCAATGTACAATAATCGTGTCTGCGTATGGTGTGGTGGAGTAACAAGAACACTGTACAAACCTTGCTCTTGGATTACGTCTCATTTCCGATAAGCTGCTGCATACGAACGTAAACTGCAAAAAAGTTTGATAAACAACATGGCTAGCAGTTTCAAAACGAGGCCCAATTCAAGAGCAAGGCCTCATTTTATTGACCGAACAATGATGACAGTAACCCAATGTGTTACGCAAGGTTTATAGCAGCTTCCCGTCCTGTCTCCACAGCACATTCACAGGGATAGGTTACAGGTAGGCAACGATCAAGAATCCATATAAGTACGGATAAGGAACAAGCCAAAACATAGGTGTCTCAGGAACAAGCCAAAACATAGGTGTCTCAAGAACTATCATCCATATCTTTCGTCTCTCGTTCTCTTCGAGCTACACGCTACTTTCCCAAAAGCTCAAAGATATTTTTGCCCTCATTCATTGAGCCACCGCCCCCTCCTTCCCCACTGGACGAGGGGGTGGAAGAAGCTGGAGTGTCCGTACTCCTCCTCTCTCTTCTCGCATGCAGAGAAGGCAGGAAACTCGGTCTCGGTCGCTCGTAGTCACCCAAACTGCCAGGCTTCGTGGGTGGTTGGGGTGGCGCCTCACTCTTCCTCCTGTGCACAGGAGGTATGAGGCGGCGTTCGCCCTCCAGCTGGAAGCTCACTCGCCGCTGCGCAGGAGGAGGAACGCCAGGAGTGGCAACACTAGGCGCTTTCCTTTCCGACTGTGCCGTGGCGGGAGGAAAGCTCTTTCGCGCCTTTGCAACCACCAGAATAGTAGGCGCCGCTCTGGCGGGAGCAGCGGGAACCAAGCGCCTCTGCGGCGGTGCCTCGAGGATCCTGGGCGCTGGTTGATGACGCGGTCGTTGTTTGGCCGGTGAGGGAGGGGGCGACAGGAATTGACGCTGAGCCGGCGGACGCATCACCTTGCGTCCGAAACGCGTCGTCGCAATCGGTCTCCGCACCTCCTTCTCCTCCCGCGCTTTCTTACGTGGCACCAGCCGTCGCTTGAGCATGGGTTGCTGCTGCTTGACCATTCCGTTCTTGTCGGCGGCGGGCTTCTTCGGACTCTTCTTGGCGGGCGAGGAGCGTGTGGTGGGGGCGAGTGGGCCTCTGGCGGCCGGCGGTGCTTTGGCTTTGGCCTTCGGCTTGGCAGTGGGGGAGGGGCGGTGGCGAGCTCTCACCTCCTCTAGGCCGTCCTCCATCAGGTAGCTGAGTGCCATCTCCTCCTCCTCCTCCTCCGCCTCCTGCTGTCGCTGCGCTTCCTCCGCCTTCGCTCGTTCCTGCGCCTCCATCCACTCCCGCTTCTTCGTCGCTATCTCCTCCTACAAGAACAACAATGCATATTCATCCAGGGTCCGTTCACTGAAAGAACGCGGAGATTCAGATTTCCGCAGTCATGGGTATACATACATACATACATACATACATACATAGGGTCCGCATACATACATTCCATACGTAAGTCTTCCACGACTACGGAATCATACGGGCTGGGCTGTTTACCTCCGTCATCCGTATTTCCTCCTCCAAATCCGGTCGAAACACTCTATCCAAGTAGCGAACAGCGTACCGCTCAACCGGGGTCAGCTGAAACAATGGGGCAAAAACCAGACGTTCGCTTGTTCGGCACAAGACCATTAGCCGCACTAGAGAGAATGGAGAGCCCTAGCCCAACCCTGCCAAATCTGCCGAGTTTCTCTCTGGTCCAAGCCACGCTCGAATCCTCATTGTTACCGGAGGATACAGCTTGTAAACGGACCAGTACTATGTAGTAGTTAGCCAACAAAGATACCGCGAGTGCTATGGTACACCATGAGCAACAGTCTATCATACTAAACCGGCGTGTTGTGCCTTACTCCGTAATGCCAGGACTAGTAAGTACCACCACGAACATCTGCTAACCATGATCAGCTAGCATTTCTTACAGTCATCCTCCTTCAGCTTACCTGTGCCATCAGGTCTTCCATTTCCGCCTCCACGCGTTGAATATCTGGATCTTGAGCTGCTGCTCCTTCCTCTGCTTTGGAGGCGGCGGGCTGAGCAGGTGGAGCAGTGGCTTCGTCGAACTCCTTGCGCTCGATGGCTGCCACTGCTCGCACCTCCGCTCCGAGCAGTCGAGCAGCCGCCGCGTCCTCCGCCACCGCAGCGTCCGCCGACTCCACCGACAGAAGAGCCTACGCAACAGCACAACAAACACTGAATGGATGGAGGCACAGTCAAACAATGGGGCACTGCACACGAGCTCCGAGCGAATTCGGACCGACGTCTTCGAATTACAAACTCGGGAGTTCACACGCAGGTTTCGAAAAACTGAGCGAGGCGAGTTCGAAGTGAACTCGGAGATTTTACATGTTAAAAGCATAGTCTGGGCTCCGAATTCGGAGCGATTTTGGAGTTCACGTCTGTGGCGCCCCAATGTGTGACTTGAAAGCATTTCTCGCGTTTAGGACAAAATGCCGCAAATATCTTATGAAAATGCAGTACAGTACCTGTTCGAGCTCTTGTTCATTAACAGCAGACTCGGCGGACTCTCCGCTCTCCTCTTCCCCCAGATCGAATAGTTCTCGAAGGTTAGACTGCAACAACACCACAGGCTAACTGCTTCGCTAGTTTTTTGAGTCGCGCATACCATACAGTACGTCACTCCGTACCATGCAGATATCTAAATATACCAGCGAGCCGCGTAAAACGAAGAAAAAGAACAAAGCCTCCTACCCAACCAAACACAACAACAGACAAACAAAAACCAACACACCCCACAAAAAAAAAACACAACCAAACCCCCAACACCCCCCACCACAAAACAAACAAAACCCACCCCACCCACACCAAACACAAACAAAAACCCCCCACCCACCCACCCAAAAACACCCAACCCCCCCCTACTGCTTGTGGATACAAACATTGCTGATACAAGGAATGACAAACTTTTTCGTCACTGCCGACATCCACTCAATCAGAGCTATGGAACACGCGGTGGCCAAGTCGCCAGCAGCAGGCTCCTCCTTCGTCCATCCAGCCAGCAGTCGAAGCAGATCCGAGCCGAGAAACGGTCGCCAACCTCGCGCGCATCGTCTCTCGTTCTCCTCGCCCAGTCTCGCCACTAGACGCCGATGCCAGTCGCTTTGACGATGATCTATCTCCGTCTACAATACACACACTCTTCTTAAATACCGCAGCACGTTCTCTTACAAGCAAGCTTATAGGGTACTCTGGGGTAAACCCGGCCGCCTAAGCTCTTTTGAACTTGCCGTTTCACAAATAATGAACCAAATAGCTCAATTAAAAGAGGCGAGTTCAAGAAATCGATTGATATCATATTTGTCTCAATCGGTCCATTGCTTATTGCGATAGGCAGCCCTGAAACTTAGATGGTAGGACTGTCCCACGGCCGGGTTTACCCCATAGTGCCCTATTACTTTCATGAGCAAACTGTAAGGTAACCCCCTACCTACCAAGTCCAGTTGCAGCTTCTGACGTGGCAGCTTCCGTTTTTCCGGGGCTTCCGCAGTGCTGGCTGCCTCCCGTAGTTTCCTCTCCTCCGTCTCATCCAGCTTGCGTCGCTTTTGCGGCGGGGGAGCAGAGAGGGCGGAAACTGCGGCCACCGACGACTGCGCCGTCACTCTGGAGGAGAACGGCGAGGGCTCCCGCTCCCCGCTCACCAGACCCAGCACGCTGTGACTAGGCCCTCTGCCTTCAGCACGAGCAGGACTGCCAGTCGAGGGCAAAGGACGCCACGTGGAACTCAGCAGCTTGCCACCAGAACCTGCAACCAGAGATAGTCAAGGACGTTTCATCTCTTTTGTCAAAGTAC
Source organism: Epsilonema sp. ZAB3_2 (assembly GCA_030247985.1). Classification (NCBI taxonomy): domain Eukaryota; kingdom Metazoa; phylum Nematoda; class Chromadorea; order Desmodorida; family Epsilonematidae; genus Epsilonema; species Epsilonema sp. ZAB3_2. The sequence goes on from JASAMW010002886.1 coordinate 59,827, forward strand.
GATACTGCGGGGAACTTCGAGCGACAGTAAATGTTCATACGATACATCACATACCGTATTTTACCGGTGCATAGCCTCACGGGACTATGTAAAAAATGAGAGGTCCTATGGGGCTATGCATAGGGTGGGGCTATGCATGGGACATTTCATATGTCTTGCCAATATGGGGCTATGCATTGGGGCTATGCACCGGTAAATACGGTATAAGATAGCATAAGGATCGTTTGGTACCATTATCAACGAACTTCTTTTCTTCCCCTATCCAACTAAAAATTGGTTGGTGACCAGTATTACTCTCTGGCCCGAGGTATCCTACAGCGTGAATGCTCTTACCTTGTACAGGCTGCAGCTTGATCTCGGTGGTTCCTTCGTTGGCCGTCTTCAGCTCTCGCACCGAGATTAGGGCTCTCTGCGGCGTTGCGCCGTCTCCTCTCACTCTTCTCTGGGGTGGCAGCGTTGTCATCATACTGCCTCCGCCAGCCACGCTCGAAGCACTAGTCGTCGTCGTCGTCGTCACTGCGCTGCCGCTCTGCTGAGCCCTCAAGAGACCCGTGGGCGGCGTGGTACCCGGTTGAACATTATGCACCAGACGCTGGATGGGGTGCCAGCCGGGGCCGGGGGTGTAGGGGTTAAAGCGCGGCCTGGACCCGATCACCACTCTCGGCGCCACCGTACGCGTCATCGGACTGGCGGACGCGGAGGAACCCGTGGTCTTAACCCCGCTGCTCCCCGTCACTTCCGGAGCATGCGGAGGTATGGTAAGAGTGATGGCGCCCGTCACAGGGTCCACGGTGCCAGGGGCCGTCGTCACTGCGGCGGATGGGTGATAGGCGGAGGAGGCGGCGGCGACGGCCACAGGGATGTAGCCGCGGGCTGCGGTGCCCGCCTGCAGCTGTAGGACGCCGGGGGAGCGGGAGCGCGGCGAGGGACTCGGGTGGTCCGCCATCGCCTGCTCATAGCTCACGTGCTGCTGCTGCTGCTGGGCAGGAGGGACGGAGGGCGTCGCGCTGCTGGCTTTGGACGCCATCTCCGCCTTGCTCAGTATCTGCAGCGGGATGGTGCGCGCCGACTCCGAACTGGAAGGCAGACGAAGCAGGAAGCTGCGGCTTTGCTGCAGCACTGAAAGAGCCCGCAGTGGATGCGTAAGGCTGTTCATCCATTATGTATAATATAAGCACTACCGGGTATATCCTGATGTACATACATACGAATGAGGCTTGTGGCTATACAGACACAGTAATAATCGCGTACAGTTCTGTGATATTCTGAAGGTAGGATGTAGACGTACAGGGCCGCCCTCTCCTCCACTACTGTCAGCTGCACTTCCAGGCGCCGACGCAGACGCTCGAAGAATCGGCTAAAAATCAGCTACTCCTTTCCAAAACTGTGCAGGCAGATGCCAGTTTGCGTTGCATTCTTGAACAGTGTAGGTAGCAACACGTACGGTCATGGATACCTTGGCACAATCAAATCGGAAGCCGGGCACAAAAGGCACAACTGGCGACTCTCGCCTCTCCGCTGTATCAGAAGCACTTGCAGCAATTTCCTCGATCAGTTTCTTCCCCAAACCCAACTTCCTGCACCTTTCCGTCTCCGCATGCGAAAATTGGTAGTTTAAACGCAATAGGTCAGGAAAGGAGGGCATCTGAAAACAATAGAATGACTGGAGCGCGTGTTGTATGCTACCTCTACGAGCATAAGCATACATACAACACCATACGCATACAACAGTATTGCATACTTCATCCTCTCGTTGTTGGCCTATGTCGCAGAGCATGGCAGGCAGAGTAGGGCGAAGAGGGTGCATGGCCAGTGGCGAAAGGACGGGGCGCGGCTCGAAGAGGTTCGGGTGATTGCACACCTTGCGCAGTTGCATCAGCGTATTCAACACCGACATCATATTCCCACCCGTGATATTGTCTTTCGTCCTATACAAAACTCCTCCGTCCTTTGTCAGGCTCGATCACTTACGCTTAGGCTACATTGCTATAGTGGGGCACGGACAATCAGCAAGTGTACGTAGTGTAATCATCCTTACGAGCCGAGTGACATGTAGTCTTCGTAGAGCGCTCGCTGTCTCTTCGACAGCTTGCATTTGACCACGTGCTCGAACTTCTTCGGCATCTGCTTCTCTACTTCCACTTTGAGACGCCGTAGAATGAACGGACGCAACACCTAACGCAAGATGATAAGACGCTCGTATCCCATACAAACCGTAGTTATGTGTTTATACTGCATCTTACTACATATGTACAAGTAAGTGTGTCAGTACAGGTGGTACCTTGTGAAGCCTCTGCACTTTTTCCGCGTCGTATTCCTGCGTGCCTTCGATCATGCCCATGAGTGGATTGTTGAACCAGTCTTTGAAATCCCGGTGAGACTGGAACATGCGAGGCATGAGAAAGTGCATCAGACTCCACAGTTCCATCAGATTGTTCTGCAGCGGTGTTCCCGTAAGAAGCAGGCGATGACGCGCATTGAAATTCAACAGCATCTGCCAGCGCTGAGATTTGAAATTCTTGATATGCTGCGCCTGCAAAAAACCATCGTCATCGCATGGAAAATCTGCTATCAGCCAAGTCCCACTTTGTAGGTGTAAAGTGCGTGAATACCTACCTCGTCCAAAACAAAGTACTCCCACTGCTTCTGCCTGAAGGCTCTGAAATCCTGAATCACCAGCTTGTACGAGGTAATGCAGACGTGAAAAGCGTTGGGCTTGGACCAGCCTTTTCTCTTCTCCCTTCTCTCTTTGATGTGGCCGTAATAGGTGAGAATCTTCATGCCAGGCGCCCATTTCTTGAACTCCATCTCCCAGTTGAGCATGACAGACGTCGGCACGACGATCAGATGCGGGCCCCAGTTCTCTTTTTCGCAGGCCAAATGCGCCAGTAGGGCGATGGTCTGCATGGTTTTGCCCAGACCCATCTCATCTGCCAGGATGCCGTTCAGCTGCTTCTCGTGCAGAGCCACCAACCAGTCCAGACCCACGTGCTGGTATTCGCGCAGTTTGTGTCGAAGCAGATGAGGAATCTTCGTCACCACCTGAAAACACCCACTCCATCAAATATGCATCTCATTTTGTTCCAGTGGAGAATTCATGTAGCGATACGTGACTGAAGTAGAACAAAGACCGTTCGTACACGAATGGACGTAACGGACAAGGGGCTGTAGTAGTGTACTGCAACCAACCTTGGTCGTGTCCAACGTATATCCTTTGGGCTGAAACCGTTCTGCTTCTTCCGCCAAATGATCCAAATTCTCCTCTTCCTGCTCCTCTCCGGCGCCTTTCTCCTTCCCTGCTGCCCTCGCCTTCTGATCCATCGTCGTTTGCGCTTCATCCTCTTCCATGTCCTACAAAACACGCGCTATACATACACACATACATACATGCATACATACTGGTTGGTCAGGCATGCACGAAAGATACCTGGGTGGAGGAGGCAGCTCCGAATCTGCGCCGATAGTCCTCGAGATACTCTGGGGGCAAATCGGCGAGGACGTCATCCAGCTCCATCTCCTCTTCCTTCTGCAACTTGGCCACCTCCGCCTCCACTTCCTCCGCGCCTATCGTCGCCTCGTCCTTCCCGATCGTCCGCTCGTCATCCTCCTCCTCCTCCTCCGACTCACCCACGTACTCCTCTTCATCCTCGTCTTCAACAACGTCAAAAGTGTACATGCATGCACGTATAACAAGGCATATCCTCCACACTCTAGTGGTCAGTAATGCGAAAATGGCTTTCCAACCTTCTAACTGCATAGAATGAAACCCGTTTGGCATTACCAATAGAAAAAAGACCTGCTTTTCAAAAGCCAGTCCTGCTAAAAGGGACGGGAGAAGCGCTGGCGTCTCAGACAAATGCCTCATGGTCACCACGAGAGACTACCTTACGTACGGCAGTCCGCGTCTGACTCGTCATCTTTGCTCATCACTGACACAGGCAGTCGCTTCTCCCGCACACTGTCAGCCAGCAAACTTAGTCGAGGAAAATTTGCCAGCTGTGCCAGGGAATCGAACCCTGGACCTCTCGCGTTCCAGGCGAGCGCCTTAACCATTCGACTACACACCCGGATGACCTCAGTCACACAATTTCCCCTTTTGATCATGCCAGCTTAGTTAGTATACCCGTTTTGGATCCGGCTAGAGAGGGCGTTCTGGAGGTGGAGGGAGTGGCGGCGGCGGCGGCCTTGTTCTGCAGTCCCTCGTGCACCAGGCTGCTGTACTTCTCCGTCTCTCCCACGATGTAGTCCAGGTGCTTGTCCAGCGCCTTCTGCTTCTTCGCTTCCACTATCATGTTGCTCTTGTAGTCAACCACCTACAACACAGCTCTCGCTTTCTCCAACCCTCCTCTGAATTGCAGTCAGCACCTCCGTGTCATGGCGCGTTCACCAGACGTCCGTTACGTCCGTCCGTTCGTCAACCCATAAGTGTTCGTCCGTCCGTCCGTTCGTCAACCCATATGAGTTGACGGATGGACGGACGTCCGTTACGGACGTTACGGACGTCTGGTGAACGCGCCATCACACGAACTCAAGATCGTACAACGGTGAAGTTAAAGTAAGGTGCTGACCTTTTCGACCCCGGCCCAGAATGTCCTGATCTCCTTGGCGATGGTGCTGGCGATGCGACGAAGCTCGCGCTCTTCCTCGCGCTTCTGGCGCTGTTCGCCTTCTTTCTTCTCCCTGTCCACGCGTGCGATGTCACGAACCAACTAGAATATTCAATCAAGGCTCTCCTCAACAACAAACAGCGCATGGTGTGTGTGCAAAGCGATAGGAGCGCTGCTAAACTCGCCTTTCTGGCGGCGACCCTCTTCCACTTTCGTTCTTGATTGAAGTCGACGGCCATCCAGTGCATCTCTTCCAGCAGGTAATCCCAGTGAGTTTTGGCCCTGGGTGGATCGGCGCATTTGGGCAGCTGCTTCTTCGACCAGAGTCCTTCGCGTCGCAACTCCGTCACTCGATTCAACACCGCAGCCTCCTACAATGCCAAACATGCTACGGCATAATAGTGAATACAGATCACTCAAAGAAGATTAGTGACAGTGGTGGAAGGAATGCAATAGACTATCTCTCAGTGGATTGGCTCTGATGAGCTCATCAAGGTTTGCGGTCAGACTCGTGGATCAGAATTCGTCACGGAGATGCTATCACGATATCCACTACTCGAGATGTTACGGAAAGTGGCTGGACGCCAGCCCGTTTTCGTGTATTCTTTTAGGATGGTCATGTTGCGAAAGTCGGGCGTTAGCCAATTAGTTTTGTATAAGCAAAAAATGGCGCATTTCCGAAATATTCCGACAAAATGTCAACTCCAAGAAAGGGCGCAGGCATCGGGTCACGTCCCGCAACAGACGAAACAGTGGATGCGCAGGCATTATGAAGCAGCTTACATAAAGTATAGCGTACCTGTTTGGCAGCCTTTTCTATGGAGCCGGCAGCTTCTGCGGTCGCTGGTTGAGCAGAAGAAACGAGAGATGCAGGAGCCGTCGCAACTTTTGGCAAACCCCCAGCCACTTTCCTGTTCTCCGCATGCGGACTTTTCGGCTGAAAGTACAAACGCGTTTCTCCTTGTACAGAAAGTTTCGTAAGCTACAATAGAAGAACCCACCGCCACACTTACGATACCTTTGTGAAACTGGCTTCTTCTGGTGTTTCTTGTTGTTGTTGAGCTTTTTGAAGCCGAGGACTTTTTGCTCTGTTCGTGGGCTGTGCTTTGGCTCCTGCATCAGGTGACTGGGGCTTCTTCTCTGCTTCTCTACTGACTGTTGTTTCCGTAGCAGCGACGCGAGATGGCGTTGTAGCGTGTTGCTTCTTCTGTACTACAGCCTCTGACACCGTAGGTTTTTGCTCCCCTAACGTGCCCAGAACCCTCAGCGTTTCTTGTTCTAGCTGTTCCACAGAGTTCGATATGGAGTGGGCTGATATGAAGGTGTTCTTAGCCTCGTTCTGAGCTGTCGACAGGAATGAGTCCAGCGACAACAGATTTCCGTCCATGAATTGAAAGAAGAACTGTTCGGTGTAATTGGAACAATTCCGCGACTTCAGATGACGAAGTAGGCGCAGTTTGCGAGCCAATAGATCGGCTTTGGTGGCACCAGTGGACGAACAAGAAGAAGCAGAAGAAGAAGGCTGCTGCTCCATACTGAAGTTCTTAGCCGTCTTGGGGCACGAAGGAGGCGCTAAAGTGTCCGTTTCTTCACGCCTGTACACCTATAAAAGCAAGAGAAGGGATGATCACAGATAGAAATGAGAATTTACACAGACTGGCTCGCTCATTTCGAAGAGTCAAATCCACGCGCGAGTACGCCTTGCGCCAGAGATGCGGTCTAATAAATGTGCATAATAGCTATAGTCTGGCCAATAGCAGTTGTGGCACTTGGACTCAAGGCGAGTTGCGTAGTTTGCATGTACTTCTGTTAAATAGGAGTACACGAAGCGTGGACAGAAATCCGCATTTATAAATCTATTTTACGCAACGCGCCTTGAGTCCAAGTGCCAATCTGCTATTGGCCAGACTATAGGCATTACCATGCATACTTTCAGACTAGAACATAAATAAGGCAAGGCATACTACGTATACGATAGCCTGGGGGAATGTCGAACGCGCAAGCTTTTCTCAACATTGCACGAGTGACTCCAATACCCAGTGTTGCATTGGTTGTTTCTGCACAGCACTGGACAGAATGGGTGCGTCTACTCTACTCTACGCTTTGCCTCGAACTTTACCCCACCACTCGATTTTCCCCCATACTATAACATGTGCGGTGCACACATACAGGCTATAAAATGTGAGGGGCTCCTTTTTTATATACACGTAAGGCATTGTCTGAACATACAAACAAAAATCTGTTGGAAATAATCTGTTTCAAAGCTGTCATATGTATAGAGAGAAGCAAGTTTGGTACCGCCAAGAAGCAAGTACAATTCTACGCAATACGACAGTAAACTAAGTATTTAGCCTGCTCCATATATAAAAAAGGGTAAAAAATAAAAAATTACATGAAAAAAAGAATAGAAAAACCGCAGCCTCTATGCCTCGCTCACCAGACGTCCGTAAATCCGTACGTCCGTAAATTTGTCCGTAACAACGTCCGTAAATGTCCGATGAATCTAGGAGTACATGGCACATCGTAAAAAAACCATGTACTCCTAGACACGCTTTACGGATTTTTGGCGTACGGATTTACGGACGTCTGGTGAACGCGACATCAGTCAATCAAAAACACGTTACTGCGCAAACATGCTTCTTCTCCTTTCGAAAAAGCCACCTGCTTAGTGTGCACATTCTTGGACGCGTCTCCTCGACGGGCGGCAGCATTGGATGAAGTGGCCGGAGTTGACCCGTAGTCAGAATCAGAACGTTCGCTCATTTTTCTCAAAAGTATCGTGATATCTTTCTTTTTTCCGCCTAGTTCCATAGTTTGTTCCATTCTTTGCTTCTTCTCCACCGCATCGCAATCGCGCCATCAAGATGCGCCGCCCCTCGCTTTCTTCTGTCGTCCTTCTCGCTAAAACTACCATGGCCGCCTCCAGCGCAAAGTCGGTACTGATTTTTACTGAGTCCTACAGCGAAATGTCGTAAATTACTGTACATTTCTGGCGCAAATTCAATGCTAGCTGCATTTCCTGTATATTTTTGTATTTTGTATACACTTTGGCGTATAGTTTGTAGACAAGTTGATAAATGCAGCCCGGCGCGCCAACGACGAAGGGAACGAATAGGCCAAGACGGTAGATATTAGATACGCCCGAAATCAGCCTAAAAACCACATCAACGGCAACAACACTTTGTTTCTAGCCTTTTACCCTTCAGATGGAGTCGCTCCGGTTGCATCCAGTTCCAGAAATTTGGACTTTCCTTCCGCGCGTCGGTGATTCGGCTCGTTTCTCTCTCGCACGGAAAAATTATAGTACTAATTCACGCATACGCACAAATGGACGCACGACGCCGTGCTCAGCGTCATCGTAGCCACTTCGAAGCAACATATTTCTTCACTATTCAGGGCTGCAAAGGGAGAAAAACGACAAAAACAGAACACTAAAATATTCCAAACAACAACGTAATAATATTGAAACAGCTTGCAACTCAACGCAAAAGCATTTAGCAAGTTTTTATTGGAATGGGAACCCGCCAACACAGTCTCTTTGACTGCGAAGCTCCAGCTTCGCCAAAGCTGGAAATTGAGAGGAACAACGTCAACGGAAGCTCTAAACATATACGCACCTACGCTGTTATGGCGAACGTGGTGCTTGCCCCTTTGAATTAGCTAGCGAAGCAAATGTGTTTTCAGCCTGCGTCTTTTCGTTCTCCTCCGTAGTAAAACGTCCGACACCCTCCGTTTACGCCGTGGTTCCACGAGGTTTATTTACACGGACATCACGGACTCCAAATTACTTTTACTTTTTTTTCGTAAACTTCGCAAAGGGGTTTCGCCGGATTCTAGGAACGAAATAAGAGAATAAGAAGGGTGGGCCTAAAAGCGGGCACGAGCAGGGGCACGGGCACGGGCATTGGGGCCTAAAAGCGGGCACGGGCATGGGCAAATTAGCGTTATTTTGGACGAATTACATTCCACTGTTGATATAAATGGCTTCCAGGCTGTTCGCAAGACACTTTTACGCTTGCTGAACGCAGTGGATCTATTGTTTCATCATCTTCATAGTGAAAACAAGTGAGTGATCATTAGCAGTAACACAGATGGTATACTGAAGTAACAGCAAGGAGCTATAAGTAGAGGAGACGTCACTCCCTCAAATATCGTGCGGAGGCAGTGTCCGGGTGTACGCATGATTTAGCTTCTGGTTTTCTAAGGTCCGTGGCATGCCATAGAGGCTAAATTAAGTCAAACTCTAATCACACATATACCCCAACTTTCTTCGATCTTTCCAATGGTGGATCTTTCCAATTTGAAAATTCTTCAACTTTTAAGGCCTAATATGCCCATCGGTCAAGTAAAAAATCGGGTATATTAGGCCTTAAAGTGGAAGAATTTAAAAAGTAAGGTCAGGAAAACCACTTTCATTTTTGAAATCTACGCATAAAACTATGGTAGTGTACTTTAATTTTCTCTGCTTGACTTTACTAGAGTAGCATATTTGGGTAGAAATGCATCTAAAAAGGCAGTTTTTCATCAATTTCTCAGGTTGCCAGATGGGTGGGGAAGGAGTTAACACCACCAGTGCGAAGCTTGTACCCTTGGTGGTGGAATTTGAGAAGGACAGCATTTGGCTGGCTCTGTGCGTGTTGCACCGAGGCCTGCAAAATACCCCACTTTTGCCAAAACGCTGAAAAATGGCCGATTTCGGCCATACTAGTTGGGGATGGGTTAACGCCGACCCCACCATTGGAAAGATCGAAGAAAGTTGGGGAATATGTGTGATTAGAGTTTGACTTGATTTAGCCTCTATGGCATGCCACGGACCTTAGAAAACCAGAAGCTAAATCATGCGTACACCCGGACACTGCCTCCGCACGATATTTGAGGGAGTGACGTCTCCTCTACTTATAGCTCCTTGCTGTTACTACAGTATACTATCTGTGTTACTGCTAATGATCACTCACTTGTTTTCACTATGAAGATGATGAAACAATAGATCCACTGCGTTCAGCAGGCGAAAAAGTGTCTTGCGAACAGCCTGGAAGCCATTTATATCAACAGTGGAACGTAATTCGTCCAAAAATCGCTAATTTGTCCATAGGCCCCATGCCCGTGCCGTGCCCCTGCCCGTGCCCGCTTTTAGGCCCTCCCGAATAAGAATAAAATAATTTTAGACAGAAGTAAAGAACGAGAAGAAGAAGAGTACATATTAGAAAGAAGAAGTCAGTCAGAAAGAGCGGAAAGACGACAAGGAAAGGACGTCGAGACAGTGAGAGCAATCTTTTTTGAGAGACATATTGCCTGCAGGAAGAAAGCTCCGTAAACAGTCCTCACATTATTGAAGTCATTCATGGACGGCGTTGTGGTTCGCGGGAAGCTGAAATTGAAGAAAGACAGTGGTAAAGTGAAGAAGAAGAAGACGGATACATTTGCGCCAAAGAATGAGCAGTTGAGACAGAAGTTGTTGGAACAAGCGAAAGTGGCAGCAGAAGAGAAGGAGACGGACTCTGACTCTGCTGCTGTGGAGGACGATGAAGTGCAGTATCAGGCGCCAAAAAAGACGAAAGCAGAACTGAGCTTCGAGCGACGACAGGCGGAAAGACAGGTACAGTACTACAGTACAAAGAGCCGAGAGAACTGCTAGGATACGATATCACCTTTCCAGGATGACCCTTTTCGCTGCTGCATGCACTGGTTCAAATGAGTGCCCAGTGAGTGACTCTTGCAAGCACCCACTGGCAAACAGTAGACAGCTTCTGCTTGCTACTGCAACCCAGACAACGTCGAAATACGTTATTTTTTTGCCAAATGTTTTCATCTCTCCTAAAACGCCCAAGTGCTCATTCGAAAGAGCATCACCTGAGCTATTCAAAGAGCCATAGTGCTCCCCTCGAAACGACCCCATCGACAGCGCTCTTATTCGGTTGACTACGGTACGGTCGGCAACTGTTTGTCATCCGAGACTTATGACATGCGCCATCAGTATTACACAAGGTGTACAATGCATAACGTTCTTTATAGGCGGAACGAATCATTGCGAAAGCTCAGCAGAGTCATCGGGAGCGAGTGGAGGAATTTAACAAGAAAATGGACACCATTACTGAGTTCAATGATATTCCGAAAGTTTCCTGGACAAAATAACGTCAGTCAGGCAAACCGCTTTGTTTGTTGTAATTTTATTGGTGTGCGTCTACATTTTCATTTACATGTCGCCTACATTTACGTACGTGCATCCACAATACGTACGCAGAGTGCATTCTTACGCATTACATACGTGTCGCAAGCTGTATAGTATAATATTGTGAGCGCATGCATCCGTTATTCGAAGAACGTAGTACCACTTACAGCGTCTGTCTTGCTCCTACAGTTGCAATACTACGGTTCGTTTATTTATTATGAAAGAATCGTTTCGAGTTGAGGATAGTAAAACTTTTCATGGTAGGCTGTGTTGTATCTCTTGCGCTATCGTTGGTGGTTATTTACACTCCCCGGCCAAGTCATGCCTTTTCCTTATCTTTTACTCTGCTTCTATCCGTTTTCTAAGCAGCGAACACGTGGCAGTGAACATATTTGTTCGATGTGTAGAGGTAATTATGATTAGGGGCGAACGCATTAAAGGGCTGGTGGTCGACCGACAGCAACTACTACGCTAGCAGGATCGACAGCGAAATGGAGCTTGCGAAGAACGTGGACTACTGTATCAGTAATATTTTGGATGCTTCTACTGGTGCAGTGGAAAACAAGACCTTACTGATAGCCGCTTTGCAGCAATTATGCGAGTAAGTTGTGCATTGTGCCAGGCTGTGTATGCATGCATGCGTTAGAGTCATTGATATGTCTGACTTTAGTAGTAGTTAATTACGTGTGTGGCATACGAACGCATACAACAGTATATGTACCTACGTGCAGTATATTTGAAGGGTACTGTATTGTCTGGTGTCGTGTGGTATGCGAACATCGCGCATTTGTTCCTGTTTGCTGTTGGTTCTAGCCAATTGAAAACGAAGCAGGAAGCGGCGTTTGCTCGAGTGTTGAACAGTCAGGTGCGTTTGGTACTCGCCGCAAGTCGACTGCTGTTCACTCATAGGAAGGATTTGGCTGTGGTCGAGAAGTGCTCTGTTGTGTTGCGCGCTGTACTCATGTTGCCTCAAACGGCGGAAAAGTTCAACCCGCAGGAAACGGCGCATTGCCTTCATGGTGAGAGATTACCATATTTTTGGGTGTATAGCCCGCATGGTAGCTTGGTGTAGGAGTAGCTATAGCTAGCTTATGACCAGCTTATAGGTAGGTCAGGTACCTTACTGTACATTAGGGGTTATACACCAGGGGGGATATACAGAGGACAAAATTGATGTTTTGCCAATGGGGATTATTATAAATTGGGGATTACTTAGGGGGAGGATATACACCCAAAAATGCGGTATGCCTTCGATCTGGTTTCGTGTGTGCAGTATGATAGAGCCCTTAGCTGTCGGTTTCCTAATCTAGATATGATCAAAGTCATTGGTGAGAGCGACGATCCGGCCGTCATCCAACGATGTCTTTGGGTTCTGGAACGTCAGCGCTTGCCCGACCAGGGGATTACAGAAAACGTACACGCCGAATAACCTTTGGTTCTACTTCTTACGTACTGTCGTTGTAGCACTGGAAAGATGATTATTGCTTTCAGCTGTCAAACTTGCTGCTTACTGTTCAGCGGATGTTCAAGCGACCAGATATGATGGCTTCCTGCGGTGTTCAAAATGGCGTTTGCGTGCTCTACAAAAGGTAGCCTATTATGTTGGCAAGCACCCTTGTTTAGGTCATCCAAACATAACAAGTTGATCGGTCATCTTTTGGATCACTGGCCCGTAGTGGTTCGGTAATTACGATTGAGCGCTTTTTTTCAGCTTGTTTCTCAAGTATTTTCGCGAGATGATAATGAACATGCAGAGTTGGTTGCCGGTGGCGCTGCGTATATGCGTCAGTTCAAATTGGAAAGTTAGGCATCGAGGTGTGGAATTCCTAGAGGATTTCGTCTCAAAGCTACCGCAAAATAGCAATACGAATCTCAGTTCTGTTTTGGATCGCGACGAACTGAAAGAAGTGAGATAGACAGCACTAAACCTATTAGATGTTCGACTTGCATATGCTATGCATACTTACGTACTTTTTATGCGAATATATTGTGATTAATGTTTTTTGCACAGGTCGCCAACCAAATACCGGAAATTTTAAACCAGAAACAAGAATTTATGGCTTTGCTAAAATTCTTCATTTGCATGGTCCGTCTGCTTGGCAAGGTAACGACTGAAGTGTAAACTCAAAGTTCGTTTTCGCTTTTGTGAAGTGTATACCTACCAATCTACCGTCTTATTCGTTTTCTATGCAGATGCTGCATCAAGGTACTTCACTACTGAATCCTTTGCTCAAGATACCGGAAGTGTGCTTCAAGGCTCCTTTAGACGAAACCAAAGAGTTGGCCTACTCGGCCTGGGCTCTGCTCATTGAAAACTTCGCTACTGATCCAAGTTAGTAGAAGACACTGACGCCTGTTTATTTCGCTCATAGTGCGATAGCGGTTGCTTCCTTACTACCATCATTCGCGCGCTACACACGTAGCAAGTAAACTCAGGGTAGTTGGAATTGGAACTCAGAGTTTGACTCATCGCACCGTCATGCACACGAAGTTTATTGTCACAGATTCACACAGGCGTAGTTGAGTTCGTGGATTCACCGTTGTCCCTCCCTATGCTTCAACAACACATACCGTATTTACCCATGCATAGCCCCGCAAAAATTGAGAGGTCCTATATGGGGCTATGCATAGGGGGGGGGGGGGCTATGCATGGGACATTTTTTATGTTTTAGAGAGGTGCACCGAGGCATATTTTTGAGGTCAAAAGCACATGTTTTAGGACATAATTGAGGTCAAAACAGGGTTATTCTAGTACAATACACTCCAAGCAGACTTATAGGCATCTTAGCTTGGTGTGGGAGTGGCTATGGGTAGCTTATGTATGACCAGCTTATGTAGGTAGGTTCAGGTACTGTACAGTACATATGGGGCTATGCATAGGGGGGGGGGGGGCTATGCATAGGGCATTTTTTATGTTTTGCCAATATGGGGCTATGCATAGGGGGGCTATGCATGGGTAAATACGGTAACATACGGTGAATTTACCCGTGAGTAGTCAGCACGTGTGGAGCGCATTATTGGCTAGAGTTTCAGCTACCTGTATATTTACGTATCTTTGACTGCAGAGGTGTTACTGCACGTGAGTCGTCTTCGGTTGCTGACTCAGCCGCTTGTGGCAGCTTCAGCTGCAAAAGAGGGGGTGGCACAGGAGAAGATGCGCACTTGGTGGAAACTGCTCATGGTTCTCGGCTCGGAATTAGAGGAAAACTTCACAAATGTATGTATGTAGCCTACGTAATAGTAAGTAATCGCATTGTTTTTGATGCATGGGGTTGCAGTTACTTGGTGAATTTCATTTACGCTGCGATTGAGGTGTGGATTGTGTAGGTCTGCATACCCCTTCTTCGCTTTTGTATCGGCGGCACGGTTGAAAATATCACGCCCGCTGTACCAGCTGGAAGCACACCGAAACTTGACAAAAGTATGAAAGCATTTACAGAGAGTCATCGCACAGATTACTGTGTAGTAGCACTTGAAGTATTCACCACTATTTTAGTTTATATGATCTGGAAAGATAGTTACGTGCTCATTCGTACATAGGATGTACTGTACGTGTGATATTTTTAGGTTTTCAAAGTCCAGCCACGCCTGAGACACCTCGTCTGTACACTCTGAATCTGATGGGAAGAGCCGACGAGAAGCAGCCGAAGTTGGTTCGTGAGCTGCCTCTCTTTGCCAGAATTCAGGCCAACGTTGGCGAAATCCTTTGCAATCTCCTTCTCTCCTCCGATCAGTTTCCTATTCGTCGGCCAAATCTTGGTATGTTACGCTTTTGCATACTAATGTAGTTTTGTTTTACATATCCAGTTTTGTACTTTGAAATACAGTTGGCGAAAGTATTTGAATGGTCCCAAGGTGGGCCCCTTTTCTGTTCGGTTTTTGGACCGGTAAGTGGGCGGTTTCATCGACGTCTTTCACTTTTAAATGTTTTGAATCAGTCCTTTTCCGCTCCCCGATGACTGAAAGACGTCGACGAAAGCGGCGCGACTTACCGATCAAAAAGTACACTGTCAGAAAAAGGGGCCATCTATCTTGCGACCAACCAAGATAATAAACTCAAGCGATGAATAGTGATGTTGAGTTGGTGTACTTGTATGCAGGAAGATTATCACACCCTGTGCGACAGCCCATCACTGCCTTGGATCATGGCCATTTCCTCATACAGTGCCTTCGCCTTTGGACAAAATCTGACGCAGCTCATACATTGGGTAAGCAAGCGGCCTAGAAAATTGGAGGTACGACCTAAAAATGCTATAGGATTGATACTCTGTTGGAGGGTGAGATGCCATATAGACATTACAATGGGGGTTGAAGTGTCTATTGTTTGCAGGCGATGAGCGTGCAGCGGTATGCGTGGCGTGTATGGGAGCGTTGTGTCGCTTATTGGCAGCTGCCGAGGGTGCGGAGGCGTTTCCTCTCGCCTTGGAGTCTGTCCTTTTACAGACGAAGGCGCTTGTCGAGGAGTCGGCCTTTGCCAGCTCCGAGATTTTGGTAAATCTAAGAATTCTTGGGTTCGGATACGTACATAATCTGCACTATTCCAGAGGCGTTTGGCGTACACTTGCTTTTGTGTTCAGGCGCTGTACTCTTCCGTATTGCCTTGGTTGGTTGGTAAAATGGAGAAGGTATCCTATGCGGACGATCAACTGTCGCAAGAATGCCCGGCTCTCTTCCTATTGGATCCGCTTCTCTTCGCCTTGATCATCGTCAACAGCGGTGATTTCTTGGCGCACGAGCATTTGAAGAAATTGTATGCAAATTTACAGCATCCGACTGGAATGAAATATTTGACTTCGTAGACGTGTATTGTTTGTAGCGAGCGTACTGTTTCAGGTTTCAAGAGGTTCTATCTCAGCTAGTGCGTAGCCTGTTCCTCTCTCCTTCGGTGCGTCTACTGGACTGTGTGGAATGTTTCTTCAGCTCCACATTCGCCTCTTTCCCTGAGAAACTGCCTGCGCTACTCAAAACGGAAGTTTGGCTGCAAATAGCGGAAAGCATGATGGAATATCTTGCCTCGGTACACTGGCAGCACGCAGCATTCTCCCTTCTTGGCTTTACCTAGCGTGTATGTAAAGTGCAGACGCGTGGCATACGAGTTGATTCCCATGTTTCCTTCCTACTGTAGTGCAATGAAGTGAATCAGGGCGACAATGCGGAGCCGAATTTTGTCTGTGCTTTCGAAGTTCTTTCCTATCCACTGATGCAGATCGGTGACTTGGACCAAAAGGTATGCAGGGTGATAATATGTAATTACGTACCAACCAATAGTGCGCTACACACGAGGTGAGTAAACTCACGGGGAATTCCCCGTAAGTATGTATGCGATGAAGCATAGTGAGTCCGGTGATTTCACCGTGAGTTCAAACTCACCGTCGTGTGAACACATGAGAAAAATTTTGCACTTGGGAGCAAGTGAGAATGTTCTACACAAAAAATGAAACTCGAAGTTCAAAATTCACCGTGAATTCACTGTGAGTTTACTCACCACATGTGTAGCCCACTCTTGTTTCAGAGCGAATACGACAAGCGCATACTGCCTATGTGGCGCAAACTGTACGACGAAATACAACGCTGTGTTTGCCTCGTTTCCACCACCAGCAACAACACTTGCGCCGAGGAATTTACTGCCTTCCTCCTGAAGGGAAGCGCCACTCCTCGTTGTCTAGTCACACCCTGTCACGCCTACATCACTGCAGAGTGCTTGAAACATGCACTGGAGTCCATCCAGCCGCCTCATTACTCTCGCTTCAAAAGAGAAAAGCACACTGAGGAGGCGAAGCCGGCTACTCTCAGGCTGCTGGCATGTACGATGGATGTGGCGGAAGGATACGTACGAAGCAGACCGAGACAGGTGGGTGAGGTTTTGCGCATAGAGCGGACGTTAGCACTGAGTATACGATGCATGCTGTATTATTTTTTGATGTGATCAATTTTTTCTTGCTGCGCAGCATCGTTTATGTTTGCATCACATACAGATTTGACCGTGTTGAATGTTTTTTTTAGCAGAACCATGAGATGGATTTGTTTCTGTCTGGCTGTATCGCCTCCTGCCTTTCTTCCATTTCTCTGCTGGCAGAAGGAACGAAACTGCATCAGCAGGCTGGTGTCTACGCAGATGCAGTTAGCACGGCGCTCGTTGACTGTTTTACCCGACCTCTGGCCGCTTTCCTCCAGTGTTCCGGTGCGGAAGAGACTGCTTCTGTCTTCAAGGATATCTTGCCTAAGGTACGTTTCTTCTACACTAGCCATTGTTAGGGTAGAGCGGATAAATCCGGACACCTTTTCTGTGGCTTTTGTGGCATCTAGCACGTGACCAGAAGAGTAGAGCGTATTCGCACACACCTCTCCAGAACAGTGCCCGGCCCAGTTTTTGTTCTCAAATTCACTTGATTTGGTTCAGAAAAAGTAAGATGTTCGGATGTACCCCACACTACCCCGTTACTTCGTTTTCAACGTTTGCTTACGTAGCAGTGACCTTTACTGCTTCAGCTGGAATCTTGCGTGCTCTCTGTCCTGGCGGCCATACGTCATCATTTCGATGGGACCGGCCACCAGCAGTCTAAGCTTCTTGCCAAGATGGAATGCTTGCTTCTCGCTGCATTGAAACAGCAGTCCGTGTTGCCCTCTCTTCCCAGCAGTGTGTGGAGCTTCTGGAGAGATACATTCGCACCTCACGCTTCTTCCTTTAGCTATACTGAGGAGCTCAAGTAATGTCCAAAGTCGCAACGCATTTGTAAATTGCGCCTACAGTACGTAACGTGCTTTGTACGCATCACGGCACTGGTGCAGTGCTGCACAAAAAGAAAAGGAAAAAAGAGGAAAGAAGAGAGAAAAGGAAAACAAGAAAAAAAAACAACAGCCCACGCCAACTATTACATACGTACAGTGACACAAGGAGTGCGTCCGCTTTCTGTGGCATATAGTACGTTCATAGTGTGTGTTGTATTCACTTTGGCGGTTGGTATGCAGAAAACTGCTGCAAGAGCAAGCAGATCTAGAGCCAACATCGGAAGAAGACAAGCGTGCGGCTCCGGGGTCGCCTCAGACCCACCCCACGGATCCGGCGCCCACTCCGCCCGAGCAGCTGCCGCCTTCTTCCCCACTGCCGCAGAAGACATTCGGCAGTCTGCTGGGCAAGGCAGCGGAAAGCCTCAAGAAACCCCCCACGCTGGAGCAAACGCGAACCCCGCCGGCTGCCAAGAGTTTTAAGACGACGCGAGCGAGGAAAGATAAGGAAGACGAGGTATGTGATATGCGATGTATTGAGATCACATATGCATGTCGAGCCACTGCAATACCTACGGAGACCGTCGGGGGCTTTATTCATACGTTTCTTTCTGCATACAGTACGTACATACTGTATGTAACTGCTATGCGAGTATGTTCCAACGTGTGATGTGCCTTTGCCCAGTACGAGACCACTAATTTACCATTAGTGCAAACTTTTTCAGGAATTTGTTGTGATTCCTTCGTCACCGGTCAAGCATCCTATACTCCTCACACAGCACCAAAAGGAGAAGATGGAAGAAGCAAGGTAGCGAGAAAACAGATTTTCTTTGTAACTTGCTTGCACGCAAAAGGGCCTGTGTGTACGCTGGGTGTGGCATGCGTTTTGTTTGTAGAGAGATGCCGTTCATGGGGTTTTCTGATACGTTGGATAGCCGTCCACTGCCCGTTGACTTCATCACGGACTCGCAGTACGTACAGTACATCTACGTTCTATTCCTTGCTTACTCATCAGTAATTGTACTGAGAGCGCATGTATCCAACTCATGGCGTGTGTGATATGATAGATCATGTTGCAGAGACAGCTTTGATCTGTTGGGGAACGAAATGAATCAAGAAAAACGTGAACCTGAGGAAACGACGTCATCGAAGCAGCTGAAGAAAAAGAAGAAGCTGAAAGGTCCGAAAGCACGAAAAAGCCTTCCCACTGTAGTACAGCAGGTGTCGGTGAATGTAGAGAAACTAACGGAAGATCAGCTCAGAGCAATGGGCGTGCTAGGGAAGGAGGAGCCGCCTTCCACCAGTCGAAAAAGATCGACGTCAACAGATGAGGCGGAGGAGACAACGGATGCAGAAGCAGAAGAAAGTCGAAAACGGGCGCGCTTATCCTCTGTGGAGAAACACGAGGAAGCACTGGCTCTCACTGCAGTAGTTGAAGAACGGACGCCTGTGAGGAAAGCATCTTCTCCGAAGAAAAGCGGCAAGAAAAGAGGAAGAATGACGACAACCAGGAAGCTGACGAGGTCGCAAGTGAAACAAGAATCCGAAAAGAAGGGAGTGGAGGAAAATGAGGGAGGCGGTGTTACAGAGAAAGAAGAACCGGTGACTGGAAAGGAGGAAGTCACAAAAGCAGAAAAGATGGAGCGGACGGCGGATGAACTGGAGAGCGATGGAACGAGAGCTACTGAAGGAGAAGGAGACGAAGAAGCAGAGGAAGCGCTTTTAACCGAATTGATGCGCCAGGAAGAGGAAGAAGACCAGGTGAAGACGTCGGAGACAATCGAAGAAGCGGCTGGAGAAGAGAAAAGAGGAGAAGCAGATCCACAGAGCAGCGAAGGCCGAAAGACGCAGTCCACGGAGGTTGTGATGACAGCGGAAGATGCCACATCCGCAGCCGCCTCCGTGCAACAAGCAGTCCCACTGAGAAAGCGAACCAGGAAGATGGTTACTTCCCCACAGCGCCCCACATCTCTCTCCCTGAAGAAGCTGGCGAAGATCAACAAGGCAGGAGCCAAACGGATGGTGAAAACGGTGGTTGGAAGAGCATTGTTTGTGGAAGGAGAAGCGGAGGAGAAAGAGAAGAAGAAAGGGAGAGGAAAGAAAAGAGGACGGCCCCCAAAGCAGCGCAAAGGAAAGCGAATGACTGCTGTTGAAGGAGGAGACGAAGGTGGAGAAGGCGAGCGGAACACGACGACGGTTACAACGACTGATGAAAATAAGACGAAGGACAAACAGCTGATCGATTTGGTGGAGGACGGAGAAATGCCGCCGGGAATGCAGATGGAAGAACTGCCGAGTAAAGTGGTCAAGGAAGAAGAAAACGAGGATGAAGAAGAGCTGAAGACTAAGGTACCCGAGGAGGATGCGAATGGAGAAGAAATTGCCTTTCCTTCAGAAGGAAAAGCAGTGGAGGCGGAGGAAGCTACAGCAATCCCTGGAGAAGTTGCAAGTGAAACTGCTGCCGTAGAATCTACGGCGGAGAAGGAAACTGATGCTCAGTCGATTAGTCAAGAAACCGCGGCAGTTATGCCTCCTCTTCCCATTCAATCGACGCCTCCCCCACCACCTATGGATGAGCGCACGTCATCACTGTCCTTGAATCTGGACGTGGCAGTGATGGAATCGCCTGAGAAGTCGAGTAGGCAAGCGACGAAGAAGGCAGAAGGAGGAGGAAGGGAAGAAGCGGAAGCGGCGAGCGTCTGTCGAGCCTTGATTGACGCCTGCATGAGTCAACAGGAGCCGGCAGTAGAGGAGCAGGCTGGGGGAGAGGAAGCAGAGGCGCCCGGAAGCAGCGGAACCCCCGGCATACTGAAGAAGCGAAGAAAACAGAAAACGACAGCAGAGACGGCCGGGTCGCCGGAAAGCAGTGCTAAAAAGGTCGGTACGTACGTACACGTAAAAATGGGTCTATATGCAGTACGTGCGTATGCAACTATAGTCTGGCCAGAAAGAGTTGGCTATGGGACTCAACTCAAGTCGTCCTGCGTAGTTTGCATGTACTTCTGCTAAATGTGAGTACACGAAGCATGGACAGATATCCGCATTTGTGAATCTATTTTACGCAACGCGCCTTGAATGCCATGGCAAACTCTTGCTGGCCAGATTATACTACAGTTCGCATTCCCTGCTTCATTGCATTTCTACTGTGCTGCATAGGTTCGTCGCGTGCATTTCGCTCCGCAGTCGACGAGTGACGACGAAGTTAAGCGTCGGCGGCAGCAGCCACTCTTCTCTCCGTCTGTGCGGCGGAGGAAAGCGTCAGAAGCGGAAGACGGACCTTCTTCTCGTTCCGCGAGGTTTCGGCCCAGGGCGTTGCAATTACCAAAGGTGCATACTTACGTCGAGAGAATGCGGAGATTTCCGAAGTCGCGGCTGACTTTTAGCGTGGAATACACGGAAATTTTATGCCATTTTGCGCGAAAAACATGTCGTGACTCAGAAATCGCCGCGTTTTCTCAGCGGACAGGATTTCCGTACACATACACTACATGCTTTGCATAGTACAGATCTAGGCCTATACTTTGGAAAATGCTCTGGTTTTTATAGCAGGCAGGCAAACCCGAGTCGCTGTTGCCGTCTTGGTTGGTTTCTGCTACTGGTTGTTCGGAAGAGAAAGAGCGTGAAGAGGCAGGCGCGGAGCTTGTCATCTTTCCGCAACTGGTCAATTCCACTCAAAAGCTGGATGATTTGTTGCCGGAACTCACGTTCAGCCAAAGGTATGTACTTACAGAACAGTATGTATACGCTTACCAGGAAGGCGAAACGAAAATGGTGAAATACCAAGCATTAGTTTTGTTACTAAATTGCCAGCCCTATTATTAGTGATTTTTACCATCCTGCCGTCATTACTATATGACGCTCCTGGTATTATTATGAGCACATGCTCATAATTGACGCATTCGTACGTAGGTGCGTGCATACTTTATGTGTATGAGCCCATGTACATACGTAGCGCGTAATACGTATCAATCAGGTCAAGTTTACGCATCGTAAGTACTGTAAACCCTCGTCGTTTGTAGCCCCCTCGCATATAGCCCCCCCCCCCCTCGTATATTAGCCCCCTCCCCCCCCCCCCCCCCCTAATCGGCTGCCCTCGTATATAGCCCCCTATTGAGAAACGCGAAAAGCAATGGAAAACGTGTTTTTGCACTAAAAACAGCGTTTTGGGGGTGTTTTCATGCATAGGAGATCATTTGCACATCATTTGGAACAGTTCTGAACATTTTACCTGTGACGCCTCATCGACAGAAATTTTTGATGACTAATTTTTTACAATTTTTCGAGCTAAAAGCTGCAGTTTTGATTAGAGGTGCTTGGAATCATACAAAATAACCGCCATAAATGAGTTCAGGAGGTCAAAAAAACCTTACTTTGGGTGCAAATGTAAAATTCCCTCGTATATCCCCCTGCCCCCCCCCCCCCCCTCGTGTATAGCCCCCTCGTATATAACCCCCCTAATCGGCGACTAACGTTTTGATAGCCCCAGGGGCTATAAACGAGGGTTTACAATATGTGATAATGCGGCGATTGTGTACGGTGAATTCACTGCAGCGTACGCTCATTGGGTATGATGCTGAAGAGCAGAGGACTGGAAACTGTGGGACAGCTGGCGAGACTGCGGGAAGAGGAAGTGCATCGACTACCGCTGAAGCCGCCCAAAGTCGACACGCTCAAAGCCACTCTCGCAAGATTGCTCCCGGCGTCCGATGACGGAAAAACTTCGGCCGCAGAAGAGAAGGAGGTGATAGGGGAAGACCTCGCAGTTGAGCAAGGTATTTTTGGTATGAATGTGAATACAGCGATTGCCTGTCCTTCTTCATGTGTCGTACGATAGTGCGGCGTAATGTGCAGTACATATGCTTGAAGGGGTACACGATGACGAACCTTTGACGAAGCTGGATGATATTTTGAATTCCTCTGCTGATATGGAGCTCCATGCGATAGGCGAAAAGGATACTCAAGGTGAATTATGTTATAGCAGAAATTCTAAAGTATGTACGCTTGGTGGTTAGAGGTACGTACGTACGTGTGTAAGAGTGTGCGGAGAATTTGTCTACATTCTACGTATTGTAATAATGCTAATGTTCCACTTCTCCTTTCCCAGATGGTGACATAGCACAACCGCAGGAGCCAAGACCAACAGATGACAGAGTGAGCACTGAAGCGGTAGTGGTAGAAGTAGCCTCCACTGAAGCAGCTAATGGTGAAGCCTTGGTGGAAAGGGGGCAAGCTGCTGAAAAGTCGAAGGAAGAAGGCGGAGAAGAAGACATGAGTGGTGGTGATGATGGTGGAGACACGATGCCGCCGCTCACCGTTCTCCTGTCGGTTTTGGACAGTTTCCAGCGCGTGGCTCCGGATCTGGACGATGAGAACTTGTTCACGGCTCAACAACATTTGCATCGAGCCGGCCTCTCCCTCACACAGCTCATTCAAACGCGATGGCAGGCCAACTCCGACGCCAATGTCGATATGTAATGGTGGACATGAAGCAAGGTGGATACCATCGTCGTTCCGCTTGTATTGTACATATGTATTGTATTTGTACTAAGTGTAGCATTTAGGTGTATGTGATGTCGGTTTGCTACACGCGTACGTACGTACTGTTTTAAAGGTTCATAGGAAGGTATGCTGTTGTCTTGTTACTATGGTAACTGATTGTGAAGTCTTCACATCTCAAAAGCGGTTGATCGTCTCGGGTCATTTGCAAATCAAGTGCTGTCTGTTATGATGATTGTTTGTTATTCATTGTTGGATTGGTGGAATAAAAGATAATGCAACTAAAGTTTATGAAAACGTTGCTGGCTCCACAAGTAATGACCATTACGTATGCACATACGGATTACTTTGATTGTTGCTATCGGTGGTGGTGTATCTCTGTGTACACTGTACAGTGATGTATGCGTTATGAAAATTTATAGGATGGTGCAGCGAAAATCGCAGCGGCTGCTTGGTCTCCCAACTGTCAGAAATTGGCAGTATGTACTGCAGATCGGGTGATTCTTCTCTTCGATGAGCAGGGAGAGAAGAGAGACAAGTTCTCTACAAAACCGATCGATCCCAAGGTTATGGTTTCACTGTATACCTATAACGTTGCGTTCAGATTTAGCGACCTACAGTACGTACGAAAAAGCAAGGACAGCCACAGAATTTCGGGCATGTCGCTAATCTAAACGTGGCATAAGCCTTCTTGCTTCTGGTGTGAAGGAAAAGGTTTCTTGGATGCTAGGACAGGTTTTCGTCTCCAAGCCTCTAGAGGCTCGCGTTTCGTTAGTGTGACGGCTTGATGTAGGAAGATTCATTGTTTCAGTATGGAAAGAAGAGCTACGTTGTCAAAGGTCTGGCCTTTTCTCCCGATTCGACCAAGATTGCTGTGGGTCAAACGGACAATATCCTCTTCATATACAAGCTTGGAGAAGGCTGGTAAATTTTCTGTTTCATCGTGATCGAAAATCCATTTTCATCCGTCAACGTGCTTGTTTGAAATTTGTCCCTAGGAGCGACAAGAAAGTGATATGCAACAAGTTCCTGCAGCAGAGTGCCATCACATGTCTGATCTGGCCGTCGGAAACCGGCGTTGTTTTCGGTCTGGCAGACGGCAAAGTCAGGTTGGCCAATGTGAAAACGAACAAATCCTCCACCATTTACAATACCGACATCTTCGTCGCTTCCCTGGCCGCGAGTCCGACGGGAAACGGATTTTTGTCCGGTCACGCCGATGGCTCCATTGTTCGCTATTTTTTCAACGACGACGGAACTGGAGGGAGCCAGGTAGGTAGTATATAGAGTTTGTTATCGTTGAGTGAGGTGCAATGCTTGAAAAAGACATAGGGGCACAATTCGAGGTAATTCGGGCCACCCTCACGCAGTTTTGTTTAGCAGGGGCGAACTGTACAAACTCTAGCACAACGGTCATTGTTTTTATCAACTCATTCATGAATGTTGTACCTATTTTTCCAAAACGAGATATACCTAGGTAGGGTGGCTGGGATTCTGCACTACCCTACTCGTCACGCTTTTGACAGTTCTGCTATAACCGTTGTTGATTGCAGGGTAAGATTTGCACAAGTCCCAGTCCGCCTTACGCTCTGGTGTGGACGCCGGGCGGTATTGTGGCAGCGGGATGCGACAAGCGCGTCATCTGCTACAACAAGGAAGGTCGTATTCAGCAGCAGTTCGACTACTCGCGAGATGACCAGGAGAAGGAGTTCACAGTGGCCGCCTGCAGTCCCAGTGGACAGGCCGTGGTATTGGGCTCCTTTGATCGCCTACGCTTGTTCAACTGGAACCACCGCAGAGGAGCCTGGGACGAGGGAAAGATGAAGGAAATCAAGTATCTCTACACGATCACGGCTCTCGCCTGGAAACCGGACGGCTCCAGAGTTATCTGCGTAAGAATAATGGTGAACCACTGGTGACTGTTGAATATATGGCAGAAGCTTGACTGAATTTCAGGGAACGCTCTGCGGAAGCGTTGAGCTCTTTGACTGTTGTCTGAAACGTTCAATGATCAAGAACAAATTCGAAACGACCTACGTGGGAGCTAGTCAGGTAAGCATGAACTTGAAGTTGTGCTAGTACGCGCGAATACGCAGGTACTACTTTGCAGATCGTACAGCACGTACAGTACCACCTATGTATGCTGCTAGTCATGATGACATGCGGTGGGTGTACGAACGCTGAGGCTACATGCATACGTAATTCTTTTTGTGTAGGTGATAGTGAAAGATATGGCCAGTGGTCGTAAGGCGGTGGTGAAGTCTGAGATGGGTGCGGAGATTGAGGATATCAAGATTCTGGGTCAAGATCGTTTCGTGGTGGCTCAAACTGCAGACAGTCTCCTACTGGCTGATTTGGAGACGGGGAAGAGCAGTGAAATCGCCTGGAAGAGCAGTGGAAACGAAAAATTCTACTTCGAATGCGACAAGGCATTAGCTTTTTGCGCTGAATTCTTTGTATCGCTACTGATCATATGCGTCGCCTGACAGTTGAATATTACAGGTATGCATAATTTTCAATGCCGGAGAACTATCACTGGTGGAATATGGCGCCAATGAAATACTCGGAAGCGTGAGGACTGAGTTTATGAATCCCCTCCTGATAAGGTAAAGCAGGATCCAGTGTCCACCAATGAGCACAGACGAGAGGTGGGAGTACGTACGAAGAATACTTTGCTGCACATACATTTGTGCATGCACCTATTTACTGTATGTATACGTATGTACGCTTTGAGGAATGTGGTGAGTAGTGGCTGTTGTTTTGCAGTGTGCGCTTGAATGCGCGCGTTCACAAGAGTGCTGAGCAAGTAAAGCGCATGGCGTATTTGGTGGACTTGAAGACTGTTTGCGTTTGTAAGTGGTACATACAGTCGGCCCAATGAGATAATGTGCGGAGATTTTCGTTTTCGTGAAGACATTTTTGCGTAGCACAAAACGCCATCAGTTTCCTCAACATCTTGAAAGGTTTTCTTGGGCTAATACCTAAAAATTCTCCAGTCAAAATTACGCGGACATGTTCATGGATTCCACGTGAAGTAGTCTCGCGCGACTTTGAAAATCTCCCGCACTCTTTCAGTGGATTGCCTACATGTACAGTATGTCCATGTTGAAAGTGGCTGTAAGACTAGCGTGCGATTTTGTGCGGCATTGTAGTGGATCTGATGTTTGGGCTTACCGTTGCTCAGATCAGCCACGACTCCAAAATTGATTGGCTGGAGGTACTCGATTGCATTAGGTTGCACCTACACACGTACATACATAATGCTTCCGTGGCATGAAATGTTGTGTTGCCTTCTTGAAGCTCAATGAAACTGGAAAGAAGCTGCTGTTTCGTGACAAGCGTTACCGACTCTCCCTCTACAATATTGAGACAGAACAAAAAGCAACGCTGCTCAGCTTCTGCTCCTATGTCCAGGTAAGATTATTATTTCTCTCTTGCTTGACTACTGTACATATGTCGCGTTCCCTATTGTTGGATTTTGTTGTTCTTTAGTGGGTACCTGGCAGCGATGTTGTGGTTGCTCAAAGCAAGGACAATCTCTGCGTCTGGTATAACATCGATGTGCCGGAAAGAGTCACCATGTTCCCGATCCAGGTAAATTGCAGTAAAGCACGGCTTTCACGTTCTGCTCTGCTACGTACGTACATATGCACAAACATATACATGCACTTCTCTCTCTTCTCTGTACCGTGTATTCGTCGTGCGAGGAAATCAAAACGAGGCGTTAATACGTACGTAGATTTATTTTAGAGTTTGGCGTCGCCTTATTTATTGATTTTCTGAACGTATGTGTATTCGACGTCTCTTGAGTAGATTTGCATTGCGTTCGCAGTTATGTATTGTGCCACTGACTTGACTTGCCTTGCGCGTGCGTGGGTGGAGTTGAGGAAGTGTTTGATCTTACCGACTAGCCGGCTTGCGGCAGTGTTTGATCTTACCGACTAGCCGGCTTGCGGTGTCATCACATCAGGAAACCTTTCGTATCTCTCACGTGCGCTGCTGTCTTGAGTTTTATCGTATGGCGAGTGCGCCTTCCTTCTGTAATGCAGTTCGATTACAATAGCCCCTACAAATGTCATTTCACCCTGTATCCCTGTATGCCTCCCGTTTATTCC
Organism: Epsilonema sp. ZAB3_2; assembly: GCA_030247985.1. Taxonomy (NCBI): domain Eukaryota; kingdom Metazoa; phylum Nematoda; class Chromadorea; order Desmodorida; family Epsilonematidae; genus Epsilonema; species Epsilonema sp. ZAB3_2. The sequence goes on from JASAMW010002886.1 coordinate 86,940, forward strand.
CCTCAATGTATGCGTGTATGTGGAATCTCCCCGCCACAATTCCCTACCGGGTTTCCTATGCGGCTCCTCTGCTGAAGCTGCCGATTGCAATGCGTGTGGTAGGGTGATATTCGTGATTTGGTGCGTGAGGAGGGCGGGACGTCGGTGGTGGTGGAGGAGGGGACGCAGCAGGTGGCCTACACCCTCGACGAGGGACTGATCGAGTTCGGCACGGCCATGGACGACGCAGACTTCGCCCGCGCCGTCTCCTTCCTCGAACAACTGCCCATGGACCCCGACACGGAAGCCATGTGGAAACAGCTGGCCAAGGCCGCCATTCAGCACAAGGCTCTCGCCATCGCTCAGAGGTACATACATACGTAGGGTACTGTGGGGTAAACTCGGACACCTAAGCTTTTCTGAACTTGCCGCTTCAGCAAATGACAAACATAAGTAGCTCATTTGAAAGAGGGGAGTTCAAGAAATTGATTGGTAGAATGCTTGTCTCAAACGGTCTTATAGTTGCTGAGATATACTAGGTGTCCGAGTTTACCCCCGTGTCCGCGTTTACCCCACAGTGACAGTACCCTATAGCCTAAAGTATGGTGCGTGCTGATACGCGAACATCTTTCTGGCATTTACGTACACGGGTAGATAGTACATATGTAGTAGGTGAAAGTATTGCAGATGCTACGCAGCTCTTGGCGATATTGCGAGAACGCGTTTTCTGGAAGAAACTTCTCAACTAGCAAAGAAGGCTGCGCAAAATATTGTAAGCTGCGTGGATTGTTATGTAATTTTTAAGAACCTTGAATCGGTTTCATTTTCCGTCACATTTGTAGGGTGGTGATGGGACCCAGCACTATCAAGTGCGAGCCAGGCTGGCTATCATGGCCAAGGAGTTCAAGGAAGCGGAAAGAATATATTTGGAACAGGTGCACTGCTTGCTTTATGTGTGTAGTGTCATATGTACGTTCAATATCAGTCTTTGTTGTGCAGAACTGTTTGGACGAAGCGATAGAGATGTATCAGAGCCTTCATAGATGGGATGATGCCATTGAACTTGCCGAAGCAAGAGTATGAATATTTCTCCCCCGGTGTACTCTGCATACTGTACCTACTGTACACAAGTGATTGCACAGAAAAACAGCTTTGTACTGTATCTAGGGTCACGTGGACATTGAATCCTTGAAGGCGCAATATCGTCGTCATTTGACGGAGACTGGTCAGGAGGAAAAGGCTGGCGAGGTTTGGACGATATGCATAAAGTAGTACGGGTTAATTCTGGCCACCACATCCTGGTTCTGTTGCGATGTTTCGAAAGCAAAATGATCCTTGCACTTTCATCTGTCTGAAGGTTGACTAGTAATTCCTGATTGTGCCGGTCGCCTACCTTTGCTGAGCACAGATAAAGCACGGGTGGAACCGAATTACCCCGCGCTATCCCAAATGGTTATGCAATCAATACCTACGTATGCGTTCTGATATTGCGGGGTCGATTGTTTGTGCAGGTGAAAGAGAAGGAGGGTGAATACTTGGCGGCTGTGGATCTGTATCTGAAGGCGAATCTGGCATCTCGAGCTGCTCGCGTCCTGACTGAACACGAAGACATGCTCAGCAACACTGACTTGGTGCAGTCGGTGGCGGTGGCTCTCATCAAAAATGAACTCTTCGAAAAAGTGAATTCCGTAACCGTTCATTCCTATTCTGCTAATCTGTACGTATGTACCTATAGTCTGGCCAGAGAGAGTACGCTACGGAACTCTAGTTGTCTTGCGTAGTTTGCGTGTACTTTTTCAGAATAGGAGTACACGAAGCATTGACCTTGTGTGCGATTTTTTTAGGCTGGCGAGCTGTTCGAGAAGACGCGCGATTTTGAGCGAGCTCTGGAATGTTATCGGCGTGGAAAGGCCTACAGTAAAGGTAGGTAAGCCAACCTTCTTTTCTCTTTCTCATTTAACTGTTTCGTGCTTCTGTTTTTGAGGTGGTAAGCATGTTTTGTCGTATGTAGGTGTTGAGTTGGCTCGATACGCTTTTCCTGAGGAGGTTGTGAAACTGGAGGAGGAGTGGGGCGACCATTTGGGGAAGCAGAAACATATGGACGGAGCCATCAATCATTACATCGGTCAGTGTTCATATACTGCAGTACGTGCTTCGTATGTACATAAAGGCGATAGCCCGTACAGTAGCCCATCCCAAGCCCGCCCAACACACGCCCAAAGCCCACAAAACACCAAAAACACAACCAAAAAAAAAAAAAAAAAACCCCCCCCCACCCCCCTTCACCACGTACATCACGTACAGTGTCTTGTACAGTCTCACCCTGTTTTGTCGTTGCAGAGAGTGGTAACACGCTGAAGGCGTTGGATGCTGCAATTCGGGCTCGACAGTGGAACAAAGCAGTGCAGATTATCGATGTTGTGGACAACCCGGAGATGGCCAAAGAATACTACGGAAAAGTCGCAGACTACTACGCTTCTGTGCAAGACTACGAAGTAATAAATGAATTGGTGTGAAATGACAAGCGTCCAACAGGTTCCTGAAGTTTGCTGATTTGCAATTTGGCTTTTCAGAGGGCGGAAAGGCTGTATTTGGAGGCCAGGATGATTCGAGAAGCAATGGATATGTACAACAAGGCTGGCAAATGGGAGAAAGCGCACAAGGTAGGGTATTTTCATAAAGGCATGGTGTACGATATGTGTGATGCTTATTTGTACGTACGTACAGTGGAGGGTGTGTCTGTGTCTGTGTGTTTGAAGTTGGCGTCGGAGTTTTTGGCGGCTGAGGAAGCGACGGAGATGTATGTGAAGCAGGCGGCGGAGTTGGAGGCTGCAGGGAAGTACGCAGAGGCGGAGAAGATCTACTGCGCCATACACCAGCCCAATAAGGCCATAGCCATGTACAAGAAGCTTGGAGACATGGACAACATGCTGCGTCTGGTGGCGCAACATCACGAGGACAAGCAAGAAGTACGTACTACGTACCTACCCTACGTATCAATACGTTACATTACTAAATTGCTCCGTGTTTACTCCCTCATTGTGCGTATTAACCCCCTTCGTAATCCCAGGCGTCCGCCTGTCCGTAAGACGGGGTTTGTCGGGTGGCTACGGACAGGCGGACGCCTGGGATTATGAAGGGGGTTAACCAACACGCGTACCTAGGAAATAGATCAGGAAAAAGCAATATTACGCATGGCAGTCGTTGTGCACTACTCTCTTGTGCTCATATGTCTTAATAGGAAACGAAACTGTTCGTGGCGAAAGATTTGGAGGAGAAGGGCCAACTGGCGGAAGCGGAAAAGCACTACGTGGACGCCGGAGAGTGGAAGTCAGCGGTGAACATGTACAGACAAGCGGACCAATGGGAGGACGCGTTCCGAGTGGCCAAGCATCACGGCAACGAATCAGCGCCCAAACAAGTCGCATACCTGTGGGCCAAGAACCTGGGCGGAGACTCGGCCGTAAAGCTCCTGCAGAGGCATGGATTCCTAGAATCCGCTATCGATCAAGCCGCAGACGCAGGGTATGATGGCGCGTTCACCAGACGTCCGTAACGGACGTACGTCCATCCGTCAACTCATATGGGTTGACGAACGGACGGACGGACGAACATTTATGGGTTGACGAATGGACGGACGGACGTAACGGACGTCTGGTGAACGCGCCATGAGGTCGTCTGGGTGTGTAGTCAAATGGTTTTTAAAGGCACTCGCCTGGAACGCGAGAGGTCCGGGGTTCGATTCCCTGGCACATCCAGCACCTTTTTCCTTCTCGCCTTATTGCATTATGTACTGTGAATTTCGTAGGTATGTATCCTATGTAGCTACGTATGCTCGTAGGCAAAGGTTAGGCTAATGTGGGATAAGGTTGAAAATGGGACCTGCTGAATAGCTGATTGCTATATACAGTACTCAACCCCCAGCTGCACTGGTGGCAAGCGACTTTTGCTTGGTTGAACGAAGCTCGGAGTTCGACTAGACGCCTCTGTCCCACTTTACCCCACAGTACCGTGACTGGGCGTTTTTGCAGCGAGTTCGATTGGGCGTTCGAGTTGTGTCGCCTGGGGGCGAAGTCCAAGATGTCGGCGGTGCATCTGAAGTGCGCGGTGCAGCTGGAGGAGGACGGACAGTGGAAGGAGGCGGAGGCGCAGTTTCTGCTGGCTCAGAAGCCGAAGGAGGCCGTCCTCATGTACATGCACAAGCAGGCCTGGGACGACGCGCAGCGCCTCGCCGAGAAGCACGCGCCCGACACCCTGTCCGAGGTCTTCGTGGCGCAGGCACGCGTCGCCTTTCAACAGCAGGACTTCCAGAAGGCGGAAGGCTATCTCCTCCGCGCTCAAAAGCCAGAAGTCATCGTCAAGACATATCGCGTATGCTGTGATAAACGCATATGGAGGCCGGTACTGTATGCATACCTGCATGCAGCTGCGTATGTAGGCTACGCTATATATGTGCGTACGTGCATGTAGTGTGACTGTCTGTACTTCTTCAGGAATTGGGGAAATGGGAGGATGCGTTGCGTGTGTGCAAAGAGTACTTGCCTCACCTGTTGCCGAAACTGGAGGAAGAATACGAGCAAAGAAAACCACAGACTGGTGTCAAGTGAGTCGTTACACGTGTACGTACATATTCGCAGCTCGCACTGTACGTACGTATGGCTATTGCGTTGAAGGGGCTTGTTGGCGGAAGCGAGAGATTGGGAAGCGCAGAACGAGTACGCTCGAGCTGTGGCTTGCTACTTGAAAGTGCAGCCGCCGTTGACGCAAGATCAGGCAGTGATGGAAAAGTCCTGGATCAAGGCGGGTGAGATGGCGGCGAAGTTTTTGCCGGAAGAGCAGGCTGCTGCCGTCGTGAAACAGGCCGGCAAAATGCTACAAGAAATCGGAAAATACGGCGAGGTATCTCTTTTTATTTTCTAAACGTACCTATGGATAAATATAAGTTTACAAAGTCCCTCCTGCGCTCGAGCTGCAAAATTTCCGTGTATTCCCGCAGAATAGGAAACACATGAATCGCGTGGCAAAACTCAAAGATCATTCTCACTGGACGGACTTGACTGTAGCTAATAGCTAATAGCTACAGTCAAGTACAGGGTGTCCCATAATAAACTCACCGGCTGTTTGTGTCTCTATCTCCACAGTGGGGTGTCATTTTCAAAAGCGGTCTTTGGCAATTAGTAGCCAAGGCTTCAAAGTTTATGCATGCAAAATTTCAACTTTCTAGGGCAACAGGAAGTGGCTCAAAACAACTCAGAAAGGCTGACCTCAGAAATCGAGGATTTGCCTTATATTTTACCACAATATAGAGCATATTCTACCATCCAAAAGCAAAAACATCTTCAAATCCTGTTCAATATCCCATGAAAGACGCGGCAGAACCAAATGTACTGCATCATTGTGAAGAAAATTGAAGAAACTCATCCGTGGAGTGCTAACTTCGGCCTTAAAACCCGGGTTTAGCCCCATAGTGAAAAAAAACGTGAATTTTTGTGTCCAAAAGTTTGAGCTTTCATAACTTCCTTGATAGAAGGACTACATGGCTAAAATTTTACCTGCATATACTTTGAAGCCTTAGCTACAAACTACAAAAGAGCGTACTGAAATCGAACGCTTCGCTGATGAATGAGAGGCACAAACATCCGGTGAGTTTATTATGGTACACTCTGTAGATGCGCAAGGCTACTGTTGTAGGCAGCGGAGTTATTGTTGGCGGTTGGCGAAGTGGCGGAAGCGGTGGAGGTGTTTATGGCTGGCAAAGAATGGGCGAAAGCGAAGAAGGTGGCACTGGAACTCGACCAGGAACTGGTACCTTACGTCGATCGCAAGTACACGGAGTTCCTCAAGAATGAAGGAGACACCGATAAGGTAAAGGTACCAATGGATCAGCCTGCGTACCTACATATACGGTATCTGTACGTTTTTGTAATCTTTATGTTGTGTACGTACGTGGAAAGACCAGCTCGCCATCTGACGAGCAGCGGCTGCAAAAGCTCCACGCAAATAGGTACTCCAGCTACATACACGTAGTACACCTACGTGACGTGTAGTACACGTACTACATTGGGTTCCAATATGCATGGTAGTACATCACGTGTGCACTACTTTATCATACTGCAGCTCGTTTGTTTCTGTACAGATCAAGGGATTGGATATTCAGTCTGCCTTGGAGATACTGATCGGCAAAGGAGAGTGGAAGGAGGCACTGAACACGGCTGCTGAAGCCGACGTACCCGCTTTTTTTAGCATTTCGTTCGAATGTGCGTGTAGGTACTGTACATCTACAGTACGGATCTGCACTAACTAGCACCACACAAAAAATAACTCGCCAACGAAGACATCCTGAAAGAATCTGTCAACACCTCCACGGCTAATTTTCAGCGGGATTTCCAAATCAAAAAACCGTTTGATTCTATCTGCTCTCAGTGTCGAGATATCGCCGATTTCCTTATGTACTGAAATCGCGTCGACATTTGGCAGATGCTAAACCACGCAAACCACGACACCCCACGACCCTGTACGCCCGATGCCCATTTTTATTGTTTTCATCACGTATGCATATTTCTACCACTTTTAATTTTTCGGGCGTTTGCGAGGTTTAGAATTGCCCAAGGTCGACGCCCATTTTGGCGATTTCAGTACATAAGGAAATCGGAGATATCTCGACACTGAGAGCAGATAGAATCAAACGGTTTTTTGATTTGGAAATCCCGCTGAAAATTAGCCGTGGAGGTGTTGACAGATTCTTTCAGGATGTCTTCGTTGGCGAGTTATTTTTTGTGTGGTGTTAGTTAGTGCAGATCCGTACTGTAATCTTGCGCTTCCATTGTTTATTTATTACAGACTCCTGCGGTGCTGGAGAAATACTTGGTGATGTACGCCACTGAGATGATCAATGAGAACAGATTTTTGGACGCGGTCAACGCATTCGAAAAGCACGGGGCAGCAGCGAATCAGCAGGTTGTGCTGGACTTATGTACAGGGTGTCTCATAATAAACCGAACACTTTTCCGTGCATGTAACTCTGGAACCACACGTTAGATTTTCATGCGGTTTTTTGTATTTATTAGCCAAGGCTTCAACTTAGATGTCTACAAAATTTTAGCTTCGTAGGCCCAGTGGAAGGTGTTCAAACACCTTCTTTCTCCGGCGGTCAAAAACGAGGGTTTTTCTAACTGGTAGTGCCGATTTAGGGGTCTTTTGTGCATGGGTCCAAGATAAAATTAGTCTCGTAATGAAAAAAGCTGTACCAAAATGCTAGGAAATGTGTATCTCATGCATTATCCTCAGTGCCACCATAGCAAACGCATGAAACAGGGTATCTTGAAAAATTAAGACCAAAATTTTTCTCCATACAGAAGAAAAGCGTCGATTTTGAGCTTCGAGATTCAAACCGTCGCAACTTCCGAAGTATATGGAGAAAATAGTTGAAATTTTGTATACATCTAAGTTGAAGCCTTGGCTACTAAATACAAATAACCGCATGCAAATCTAACGTGTGGTTCCAGAGTTACATGCACGGAAAAGTGTTCGGTTTATTTTGAGACACTCTGTACATACGTACAATGAATAGTTGCTTCAGATTACTTCATAGGTAGTGTAGATACTGTTGTACCGATGTAACGTAGTAGGGCGTTGGTGGAATATACAGTATTTCCTTGCGTAGGTTAGGTTGGTACATACCCCTTTCACCGTTCTTGTTGATGTGCAGAATTTCAACATCTACAAGCGACTGATTGATGAGGTGATAAAGCTGAAGAAAACCAACACTCCTGACGCATACAGCACTTGGGCCTCACTAAGAAACATGATGTTCACTCTGGTGAGGCTTTTATGTGACAAATTCCCATACGTATCTTCTATTCTTCGTCTCTGCTGTAATGTTTCCAATCATCATGTCCTTTGTTGTGCAAAGGTTGTAAATATCAAGAAGCAGGCGGGAAGCGCCAATTTGGATCCGCGGTATCTGGAGATATTCGGTCGCTATCTGCTCATCAGTCACTACTACGCTCTGCGCTCCGCCCTGTTAAAGCTGGCGAAAGCCGAACAGAGCATTCATCTGCTCGCCACCAAACTCAGCGTCAGTTTGCTCAGACACGTGGATCTGATTCCGGCTGACAAGGCATTCTACGAAGCTGGATTCGCCTGCAAAGTACGGAAGTACAGTTTAAAGGCGATAATACTGTACCTAACGTGAAGCTGTAGGTATGTGACGTTTTGTATATATTGTATGTACAGGAGCAAGGCGGTCGACACGAGTCGATGGCTTTTGTGTTTCTCAATCACTACTTGGATCTGGCTGAGGCCATCGAAGAGCAGAACCCGGACGCCGTGGACAACTCCGCTTTCGACGGCACAGACATCCCCAAGGAAATGCCGCTGCCGGAGGAGCTCTATCTCACCGTATCTCCCCCTCCTTTCACTACTTGTCTTGCCTGCATACATACAATACGTAGCTGTGTGTGTTTGTACACCGTGTACAGTTCGACTACGAAACCTTGTCTAGTCAAGATAGTACATTCCCCTGTACTAAGAAATAAAAAAGGGATTCGATGAAACGGTTGGCCGTTTTCTGTTGTCTGTTTTACTGCAGGCTACCCACTAAGGCGCATGGTGACTGCATTGACCTCTTGACAAGATTTCGTAGTCGAGCTGTATGCGCAAGGTTGTTAGTGCATTGTGCTTTACGTGTGTATGTAGCCGGAGCAGCATGAGGAAGTGAAGGAGTGGGTGCTGGCGGTGAGCGTGGACAAGGAGATGGGGCGTCAACTGCTGCACGACCGACGCGGAGTCTACGAAGCCAGTCTCATGAACCCGGACGGTTCCTCAGTGGAACCCTGCATTGTCACTGGTAAAACAACTGCCTCCATCACAAAACGCATAGTAATATTACAACACCTCTCGCGTATCAGGTGAGAGCCTTAGTTTTTGAATGAGGAGAAGCTGTATGTACTGCGCTGTGTAGGATATCCAATCTTGGATGCTCCGAAGACGTTCGGACGATCGGAAAGGGTGGCGAACAAAGACGATTGGAACACGCTGTTGATGGCCGCAAAGGTGAGGCGTCTGCCCCTCCCTCAGTCAATTATCCACTCACTGGCATGTTACATCTGTGCGGATAATGCCCTTTCGCTTAGTACGTACTACTACTACTACTGCTACCGCTGCTATCGTTTTGGGTGAACGTGATTCGTAAATTTCCAATGGGAAGAGAGGGAAAGTTGATTGTGTGTTATTGTAACTCTCGTATCCGGCACATTCTCTCTCTCAATGGCTGTTTGTTTTGATTGAAGATGGCGAAGACTGATGAGTTGAGTGACGTACAGAAGTTCCTCAGCGCTTGGACTGGATCCACAGTGAATCTCTCGCTCTAAGTCGCACACCACTGACTCACTGACACCGTTTACTCCACCCACACCGTCCAGACAGTTCATCATTTCCGGTGATCTGCTACCGTTTCACACCTTTGTCCCAGTTGGCCACACACGTGCACGCGAGACGCTCAGACGGGCATCAGAAGTGTGAAAAAGTACCGTAACCTTATTCCGTTTTCAGGTACGTACGTAGAAAAATAGTGAGGAAGTGTTTGCGTATGCTACGTGTCGTGCGTGCACATTGCAAGAGAAAAATATTGGATCAGAATGCCACGCTTGTATTTCCGATGTGGTGGGAAATTTTGGGCATTGGGTAGGTAGGGTTCATGAAGTTTTTATTTATTTATGTTTTTATGATAGCATCTAATGGTCCGATGGTATTGTTGTCTGTTCTTTGTGTGCATGCATATGGCCATGTTTGACAATGGGAAAATGTTTGTCCGTTACTGAGGGTCGTCACTTGGTGTTGACATCAACCTCAGGAGAATCATAATAATGTCGATGATGTCCTCGGCATGTTGTTGTTTGGAGGGAAGTGCATGTCTGTGCGCATGCTCGTTCAATTCAAGGAGCTATACATGTTTTATGTACTGTGTATGCATGGATAGGGCGAAAATAAATTATACTTGTTGCGGGAAGCGAAGGAAGGGGAGTCATGGTTGTCAAAGTCGAAAATTACAGTTATTGAAAAAGCGAACATCGCAGAGGGCGGAGATTGAGGGAGGACTGAGAACTGAGAAAGAGGCGCATGCACAGGGGACAGGGACAGGGTAGGTAGGTGGAAGTTGTCCTCTATCGGTGCGGGAAGGTAACATTGGGTGGGACCTATACGTACAGTACGTACGTACCTAGTCGGCTGGCAACGAAGTGAGAGAGGGAGTGCGTTTGGAGTCGAGATGGAGTCGTTGAAAAAGAGACTCGCTTCTCGATCCTTTCCTCAAATCTTTTGACTTTGAGGACGCAGCAAGGATGGGGATTATTATGTTCCTCTGCGGCTGGCAAAGGGCGACTGAGTGCGGGAGAGACAGAGAGGAAGGATCGTTCGCCCACAATGAACTGATTGGATCAGGCGCATGAAGGGATATGGTCGACCAGTCGGTGCGTAGACCAAGGTACGTACCGAATGTGAGTCTGTATCCGCCGAGACGCGCTCATGACACTCTTCTTCAGTATCTTTCACTGTCGTGTTCGGTGGCCGGCGGCGCGCCTGCTGGACACGCTTTTCTACTTCCCTTCGTCACACTCCTCACGTACTACTGCTCTGCACGTACGTAACGTACTAGACGGAGGCAGGAGGCTGAACCGAAGGCGGTAGTCGTTAGTCAGCCGTCACCTGGAAGCGGGCGAGCGCGTTTTTTCAGCTTCCGACCTCCACCTCCTCTCCATTTATTTCATTCCTCCTATCATATCGGAATCGGACAGAATCTTCCCCTTCAAATTCAATTTTCAAGTCATCGAATGCACTGCGCCTGCGTCTTCACCATTGTGATGCCGCAGAATAGGCATTACATTACGTTTACTTGTGGCGATAGAAGATAGCTTGAGCGAATCGCCAGCAACGGCTACAGTTTTTACTTTCTGCCATGGCAACCGTCATTGCAGTTGAATATGGCGACGGCAGCAGAGAGGACGCATTAGCAGCGGGCAGAAATGATTGCGAGTGTCGCTACAGCGGCGGTACGACGGTGACTAATAATTCGGAGGAGCAGCCATGCTCGCGGGACTCCGCGTTCGGATCGGAAGAGCTCAACGAATCGTTGGAGCAAAACTTAGCGTCGAGAGCAGCGAACGGCAGCACTAGGAAAGCGGGGGCCGACCAAGCGTCGCATTACGTGGTGCCGGTTCTGCGTCCCTGTTCTGCTCGCGTCTCTTTCATGGACACCGCGGCCTGTGCAACCACTAATCCCGCCAGTTTGACCCTGCCGCGAAGTCTGCGAGGAGTTACGGTAGTGCCGGCGACGGATTTGGTGGGTGGATACGGCGGCACGATGCCTCGTTCCTTTCGCTCCGGTCGTCTGCCTACCGTTCGCCTCACCCTGAAACCGTTCAACGAGCAGGAGAAGCGTAACTGGCTGCGAAAGAGCGCGGAACACGGCTTCATTCGTCTGTTCGACGCTAATGCCAACATGCGCCAGTCGGTGGTGGTACCTTGCACGGTGTACACGAAGGCGTCGGACATCGCCGCCCGTATGGGACTGGAAGCGGACGGACTGCACGTGCAGTACAGTGGAGAGCTGCTGAAGAGACTGGATGGTCACGAGAAGCCGCTGCAGTTGCAGAATGAGTATCTGCAGAAGATGGGGGTGGCGGAAGGCAAACTGCTGCAGCGGCTGGGAGACGCGCTTTCACTCGGATACATGATCCGATTCTTCGCAGGTAATCGCCCTAGTTTCTTTCCTTCTCCACCTACTAGTATTTGTTTGCTTTTATGTGCTTATATAAGGTACGCAATGATACGTTGCTAAGCCTCTTCTGTCTGTCACCACCAGCTGCGCTAAAAATTTGCACGATTTTTGAATAAGTTTTTTGGGGGCCCACACCGCGCACTATGACAAGCGAGTGCCGCATCACAGGTGGCAAGTTTGGCGACCGCGGAGGACAGGAATGATTGCGGTCGTCCCCAATGCATAATTGAACACCGTCTGCAATTGGCAGTATTTGGGACGAATAAACGAGAGCCATATATCTCAGTTCATTATGATGCGCCTATCCTTTGTACGTACGGTATTATTTGTGTATGTTATGTACGTACGTACTAGCCTGCACTGGCACCCAATATTAGACAGACACATAAATTCGTTTGGCTCAATGACACGGAGCCGCACTAGCACGGCGGTTATTCACCGATTGCTGTGCGGTAGTGAATAATGATTATGCAGGAGCCTCATCACCTCTCACCGCCACCCTCCGAAAATGTACAATACATACGCTTCTGCCTCTACGACGTATTGTACCTGTGTGTGGTGTGTACGTATTGCGTACATATTTTGTCGCCATATACTTAGTATTAGTGTGTGTGTACAGCTTTTTTGCGGGATATTTCGTTGTCATGACCCCTTATGTCTCCCATGCTCTGTTTTGATCAACTAGTGCACTTTGTGACAATTTTCCTGTCGTGTCCCCGTTGGTCGCCAACCGTCAAAAATTTTTCAGTTTGGTCGCAGGCGTTGACATGTACCTATTTTCATTTTGAGGGGGACAGAGAGAGACGATGATGATTATGATTGCTGCGACGTGAAGTAGGTAGGTGGTCTATCTTATTGAGAAGTAAATTTTGTCCTTCTCAAAGATTCTGTTCTGGATGTGGCGTCGGATGTGTGTATGTTGGTTTTTGCAGGGCGACCCAAGTTCTCTATGGAGTTTGACAGTCCCAATTTGAAGTCCTACTGCCTTGTGAGAAGGGGCAGATTATTCCACCAGTGGTCCAGAAGATTATGCGTCCTCCACGGATCACGGATTCTCATTTATTCCAGTATGAAACTGCCTCAAAAGAATGTCAAAAACAGCTACTCTTTTCAGAATAGTGCCCAAAGACAGCATGAAACCAATACCAAAATGTACATACATACCGGGGGCATACCGGTGGGTGGGTCTAATCGAATGGGAATCGGACATGGCATAATGACGCCTTGCAATTATGGGTGTGCAATGTACGTGTCGATGTTTTGTTTTCAGCTCCGGAGAATGCGGGGAAGCCAGATGTGGTGAGTTTGCATCGGTCCAAGGTGGAGGAAGTCCACTTGCGAAGTCGAGGTCGCTGTCTCAAGGTGACCGTCTCTCCCTCCAGAAAACCCACCTACGTCGTATACTTCGCTTTCGAATCCATGATCGATCTCAACGCATGGCTTGCGCATTCTGTCAAGGTACCTACCGCTCACTCACTCATTGGTACCAAATCTTTTGCTGTAGGGGCTAAAGTAGGCTGGCATATCACATCATTTTGTAAGGTAGCTTTTGATTGAAAAACGGGTTTTGTTTCAGGCGGCTGCTACAATTCCTCCTATCACGGACTTGAGCAATCTCCAGCTAGAACGTTTACCTGGTCAGATATTTTCTGTGGGAAGCGAAAGATTGCTCACGCAGCTGAACCTACGCCACAACTCGCTCAAGGAAAGGACAGCCAACTCGGTACCTGCCGTAATAATCTTCAGCGTACATTTCCAAGCGGTCAACGGTCACCTTGTTTATGTTATTAGGATCCCTACCAACGTGGTTATCTGGACGATTTGGCTATGTTCGAGAGTCTTCGATCGCTCAACTTGTCTGACAACAACCTGAGGCGATTTCCACAAGTGCTGCTGCAGCTGCCAGTGATCACCGAAGTCGTCCTGTCGTCTAACCGGATTGCAAAGCTGCCCTCTGACATCAAGACAATGCAAAAGTATGCTGCTGTCGTCCGTATAGTATGTACAGTACATATGTAGACATTGGGCATTACGCGGTTGTATTGCTAGGCTAGTGTTTACAGTCAATTGTTGGCTGTCATATCAAAAGCTTCTGTGTCTTGTGGTGTCTTTGCAGTTTGCAAATGCTCAACCTGCAGAACAATGCTCTAACAACGCTGCCACCGGAACTGGCGGAGTGTCGCTGTTTGAACAGTTTGGATCTCAGTTTCAACTACTTCTACGGAATTCCGGAAGTGCTGGCTCAGCTCAAGTCCCTGGAACATTGGCAACTCAGTGGAAACTTCATCTCCATATTCACCACCGAAGCACTTCTCCAGCGCATGGGACACGTGAAGAAGGTTCGTTCGTATTGGTACTGACTTGCGCCCTCATTATAGTGTCGGTGATATGAGTTGATTTTGCAGATTGATTTGTCGCTGAATGCCATCGCGATGAACAGTCCAATTCCAAGTGGCACGTTGGATCATCTGACCCAATTGGATTTGAGAAATAACATCCTGCAGGAAACGCTGGATCTGCGAGGCATTCATTCTCTTCGAGTAGGCAGGCCAATACTGTGCGGAAAACAGAGATTTATTCGTTGCTCGAAGAATGTTTCACCTAATGCGGGTTTGTTTCAGACTGTATACTGTATGCGGACTAAAGTGAAGCACTTGCAGCTCAATGGCACCAGCTTGGTGTACATCTTTTGCGCTCACAACCAATTGGAGACTTTTACTGTGATGCCAATTCCACAAAACTTGAAGTGGTTTGACGTCTCCAGGTATATTAGAGGAGGAATGATACTTATTCTGCAGACGTTGAAAGAAAACTACAATCACTTTTAGCAATCAGCTCTCCAAAATTCCTGAGTGGTTAACAGAGCTGGGCCACGTTGAAAGAATCATCGCACCCAACAACAAACTCACCTCAATTCCCCATAGGTAAATGTCCCATTCGATTGCAACACGTGCGCCATCCCATGTTCTGTCCACATTTGAAAATATGTACTTTAGTATGTATGTATGTAGGTACTTAGTATGTATGTACGTACAGGCTATACATGTACGTAGTCATGTTACCATATTTTTAGATTGTTTACGAACGTAAGCAGTCTGAAGCATCTGATTTTGAATCACAACGAAATTCGAGTTCTTCCGACCCAGGTGGAAAACTGTTTCATCGAAGTTCTGCACTTGCATCACAACAAAATCAGTCAATTGCCGTCGGAATTTCTGGCATCGGCTCATAAGTACAGAACAGTAATTATTTTACCAGTACGTACACAACGTACCACATTGTAAATAATAGTCCGACAAGCTTAAACATTTTTGCGGAGAATGCTTTATGTCGTGTAACCATGGTTATTTTGGGGCTGATTTTGGATATGTTCATGTTTCTTTAGGTTGAAAGTGTTGAATGTGGCACAGAACAATTTGGTCTGTTTGCCGCCGCTCAACTCCTTTCACGATTTGAACAAAGTGCAGCATCTCGTTCTCTCAGCTAATCGACTCACCGACTCCGTCTTCCAAGTGATCGTCGGATACCGCAGGCTCCGTCTGCTGGATTTGGCTTACAATCACATCAGAAACATCGATAACAGGTGAGGCGTGCCATTCCTTACATACGTACGTGTGTGCAGGGTGTACCATGCATCATGCCATCATCTACTCTACGTATTTTCGTCCTTCGCTTTTAGGTACATACGGTACATATAGGCTTACATACGATACATATATTTGATTCTGGACACCGTAAAACACTTTTCAGATGCGTGGAGTCTCTGTCGTGCCTGGAGGAAGTGAATCTGAGTGGCAACAGGCTGCACTGCTTGCCACCGGCTTTTGCGTGTCTGCCCAATTTGGTGTCGCTCAAAGCCCACTCCAACAGCCTCGTCTCCCTGCCAGATTTCTCTCGTTGCGCCAATCTCAAGGTAGCCAACCGAAGTGGCATGTACAAATCAATGTACAATAACAATACTGTACGTTTGTGTACATTTTGCAGGTGCTGGACGTTGGCAATAACAAGCTGGAGACGGTGGACGTGCGCTGTTTCCTGTGTCCTCAGCTGAAGCACCTGGATTTGGCGTGCAATCCGCGGTTGCAGTTGGACATGACGGCGTTTCGCGAATTCGAGAACGAGCGCCTCGTCTCTCTGATCGACATGAGTCAGGAGGTGTTCGTGCCTCAAGTGACCAGCACGGAGGTTCCGTGGCAGGCCGGCTTCAGCGAAAGCTCCGGAGAGCGCAACAAACTCTGCATCTCCCAAATTCGCATCCCGATACTGGGCGCAGACGCGGCTTCCCTGGAGGAGCAGCCGGAAAAGAAGCGCGACAGCGGCTGCAGTGGTGCAGCGACGGCGGAGGCGCTGTTCGGTGTGGTGGACGGAGGGCTGAACGCCGAAATTCCCACTCGACTGCAGACGCAGCTGCCGGAGATGCTGCTGGATGAGTGCCAGCGATGCAGCAAGCTCACCTACGCCAACTCCGACACCGACATCATGCGCTACACGCTCATCACTGCGCATAGACGACTGGAGACAGTGGGGCAGAAGATGGGCGCCGCCGTCACACTCGCTCGGATCATGCCTCGTAATGGCAGCAGTGCGAAAGCAAATGGAGAAAAAGAGCAGGAAGAGAAGAAGGAGACGCAGTATCAGCTGGTACTGGG
Source organism: Epsilonema sp. ZAB3_2 (assembly GCA_030247985.1). Taxonomy (NCBI): domain Eukaryota; kingdom Metazoa; phylum Nematoda; class Chromadorea; order Desmodorida; family Epsilonematidae; genus Epsilonema; species Epsilonema sp. ZAB3_2. The sequence continues at coordinate 103,344 of JASAMW010002886.1, forward strand.
GAATTTGGGCCACTCGGAAGCTGTACTCTGTCGCAGAGGACGCCCGCTGCCTTTAAGCAAGCGATTTCTCGTTCAGGATCTGCTGGCCACGGATTCAGAGGAATACGCGAGGATACGAGAAGCTGGCGCCATTGTTACACCGGTCAGTATTAGCTAAAGGTCACATGCGCATGCATACAGTACATACAAAGTACGTATACAGTGCACACGTGTCGCTGGCTAAGTGGTTGGTTACGCTTTCGAGCGCAAATATTTCTACGTGTGTATGTGCCGTGTTAGAGTGGGGAGATCAACGGGATCACGCCTTGTTCGCGGCTGCTGGGCTGTTACTTTCTGCATCCGGCCGTGGTTCCGGATCCGCATGTGATTTCGGTAGAGCTGACGGAGCCGGACGAGTTCCTGGTGGTGGCCAGTCGCGGACTCTGGGAGAAGATGGACTACAGCGAAGTCGTCCGCCGCATCCGACACATACCCAGCCCCATCTGCGCCGCCAAACATCTCCAGGTGTGCACTACATACGCAATTACGTATACAGTAGGTACGTATGCCTCGGTACGTATGAATATTTTCTATTCCCCTCCGCAGTACGAAAGTATTGTAATGTGCGCAGGATATGGCTCAAAGCTACGGTTACACGGAGAACATCAGTATCTTGGTGATTCGCTTTTTCTTCAATCCCAACCTGCCTGTGCATCCGGAATCCGGCCTGGACTTCCTTCCCACCGCAGAACTCCGCGCCGGTGGCAAATACGCGGAACAGCAGGCGCAATCCCTCACCGTTCTCGGAGACCCTCGCCGAGTGCAAGAAGATGCGGTATCAACCGACGAAGAGATACAAAGCGAACCGCTTGGGAAACCTATCAAGGAAAAGCCCAACTACTACTTCGGCTACAAGAAGAAGCTGAAGGAGTTTGCACGAGACACGAGTACGGACTCTGATGGTTCGGATGCCACGTTACAAGAGCCGAATACGACTGAGGATCACTACGAGACCATCGGAGAACCTCCCGAGGACGAAGAAGAAGAAGAGGAAGCAGAAGCAGATGGGGCGCTTGTGGCCAACTACGAAGAGAATGGCCACTCGGAGCGAAACGGAATGGCGGAGGAGGAAGAAGAACGGAAGAGTTTTCACTCGGAAATCTTTGTGCACTTGAACGGAGATCAGACGGAAGGAACGACGAAGAAGCTAGTAGCTTGCTTCGAAGAGGTAGTCAAAAACGGCAACCAAAACAGCGACGATTCTTCGAGCAGTGGACTCGGCAAATCCACCTCCAACACCTCGAAAGACAGCAATAACAAACAATGTCTGAACATCTCGAAAGACAGCAATAAGAAACAATGTCTGAACAGCGAGAAAAAGCAGAAGAAGGGGAAGAAATCTGAGACTTCCTTTCTTCTTATTGGAAGGAAGAAGCATCAGCAGAAGCAGGAAGACGAGGCTCTAGAAGACGGACCCGTGTTACTATCACCGAAACGCGAGTTCGTCACGAAAAAGGCCAATACCACCTTATTCTCCAATGACGGAAGCTACAGTAGAGAACGATTCGAAGCAGCTCGGCTACAAGTGATGAGGAGTTTGCAGCTGAAGACACCGGAAACCACGATGAAGAGGAAGAAAACGCACAGCAGTGTGTATTAGTGACAGACAAATGTACGTTGGGTGTTTGTACATTTTGGTATGATACGTCATCTACGCTTCACGGCCGGGTCACGAGGTACAACGGCGCACATATCGGTTGGAAAAGGGCTTGTATGAATTTGTTTGCTCGGAAATGTAGGTGTTGCTCAATTCATCGCTGTTTTAGGTATGTACGCGTACGTTACTGTTGTGAAAACATGTGTATAGGTACGTTCGCGTACTGGAGGATGATATCTATTTGTATGGCACACATAGGCAGGCTCTACCAAACTAATTATGAAGCTTTGATTTTTTTTATTTGATTTGATTTGAATTATGAAGCTTTATTCTATGCTACTGCTGTGCAGATACGAGACTACGAAGAGTAGAAAAGAAAGAACACAGAAGTACGTACACAGGTGCACAGAGAAGTGTTGTCGCCTTCTGATCCTCATGGGTTGTACTCGATGGGGATGTTCTTGCGGCGGATCATGCCGTCACCCTGGAACCACTCTCGGCGGAACTGCTTGGCGGCTCCGTCGGGCGCGTTGGTCCATTCGAAGGTGATGCGATCGTTGTTGGTGTCTTCCGTCTCGTAGCTGAAGGTTTCGCAGGTGATGAACAGCAGCTGCTGCTCCTTCGGGTCCAGCACACCAGCCGGCGGATCCACAGACAGACGCTTCATGTTGGTCGTCTTGATCGCCCATCCGATGCGGTGAGCTCCCAGGTTGGCGATGGTCACGTGGTAACGGTTCTTCTCGCCGAAGGGAGCGTTGAAGAAGAGCTTCGCGTTGGGCTCCGTCTTGATATCACCGGGCATCAGTTGGCTGGCCATGGTTTCTCAGGACTGGATCGAAGAGAAGAGAGACTGCTGGTTGCAAGACCGGTCGACCAGGAGCAACGGACAGAAAGTGAAGTGACAAACCGCCTTCTGCGCCCCACTTTTATACCCGCTCCTGGCATTTCCTGCTTCCGGTCCGACTTCCTTTTTGGAAGCTTTCATACTGTTGTTTGCAATTTCCATCCACATTGGCACATTGAATGTGATAGAGTTACAACAGTGCAACCGTCGACAATCGCGTCTCTTCCGCCATTTTTTCCCGGGAGTTGTTCGCGTGCGGTCGGATCCGGCTTTTTCTTCCCTGGCAGCAGAACGTGAACGGATGGTGGATACGAAGCCGTGGCGTTCTGGGCATACTGGCGGTCGTGGTCTTTTCGCTGGCGCACTGGGGATGGGGAACAATCGGCTGATGGCGGTAGGAGGAACAAGGCACAAGGAGAAGAAGGCGCCTCTACTAACAGACGGAGAAGAGATTCGGGAGAGATGGCGCGTGGTTCGGCGACTCGGAGGCGGCGGATACGGCGAGATCTTTTTGGCGCACGACACGAGGGACGCGCAGGACGTCGCGATCAAGGCGGAGGACGTGGAAGACGAGAGAAACGTACGCACAGCCAGCAGAGCTCAGCTAAATAATAAAGTATGCCAGCCGGCGTACGGAATGCACTGATGATTGTTCTATTTTAGCTGCTGCGGATGGAGATCGAGGTGTTGCGGCTGCTGCAGGGTCGGAGTGGACACGCTGCTCGCTTCGTGGGTTGCGGAATGACGCCGAAAGCCAAGTTCCTGGTGATGCAGCTGCTGTCGGAGAATCTGTCGGAGATGCGTCGCAAGCAGCCGCAGCAGCGCTACACTCCCTGCACAGCCTTCCGTCTCTGCTATCAGGCGTTGGAGGCAGTACACGACGTGCACAGGACCGGATATCTGCATCGAGATGTGAAGCCGTCCAACTTCGCCATGGGAGTGACTGAGCAGACCAGGCACGTCGTGTACATCTTGGACTTTGGACTCTGTCGCAAGTACTGGACTGAAGATGGGGAGTTGAGGAAACCGCGAGGCGAGGTGGGATTCCGCGGCACTGTCAGATACGCTTCCATCACTACTCACAGACGCCAGGAACTAGGACGCGCAGACGATGTCGTCAGCCTCTTCTACATGCTGGTAAACCGCCCGCCCACCTTAGTACGAACCATACCGTATAGCTAGCTTGCCCGCGCGTGCATAGTGAGCGGCACAATTTTGCGATTCTCTTGTAGGTGGAGATGCTGCAGGGAGCTTTGCCATGGCGTCGGATGCAAGACAAGGAAGAGGTGGGGCGGATGAAGGAGGAGACGAGCATCGACACTCTCTGCCAAGGTCTTCCTCCTCAGGTTCTGCGCTTCGGATACCATCTCAGACGCACCCGCTGGCTTCAGCCGCCCAACTACGATCTGCTGGTACGTGATGGTCTTACAGTACTACTTATAGTATGTAGGCTTAGAACCACTAATTAGCTGCACGATTGAATACAATGTGGAACGGCAGTCATCTTCTGTTGCAGCTGGGCTTTCTGCGTGGAGGCGTCGTGGAATCAGAGGGACAGTGGGACGACCCGTACGACTGGGAGAAGAAATAGCTGCAGCTTTTTTCCTCCACCATACTAACATCACAATCCGCCTTTACGCCGTAGTACTAACCACAGTCATCGTCGGCCCCTATGCGTCGTACTCGTTTTCGTGTGTATACGTGCGATAAAACTGTTCTGCAAATCGGGATCTGTCTGGCTCAAAAAAGCTACTGTACTGATAATGATAATATACAGGGTGTCTCATAATAAACCGAACACTTTTCCGTGCATATAACTCAGGAAGCACGTGTTAGATTTTCATGCGGTTTTTTGTGTTTAGTAGCCAAGGCTTCAACTTAGATGTCTACAAAATTTTAGCTTCATAGGCCCAGTGGAAGCTGCTCAAACACATCCTTTCTCTGGTGGTCAAAAACGAGAGTCTTTCGAACTGGTAGTGGAGGATTTAAGGGCCTCCTGTGCATAGTCCAAAATAAAATTAGTCTTGTAATAAAAAAAGATGTCCCAAAATGCTAGGAAATGTGTATCTCATGCATTATCCCCATGGCAGCATAGCAAACGCATGGAACAAAGTTATCTTGAGAAATAGGACCGTAATTTTTCTCCATACTAAAGAAAAAACATCGATTTTGAACTTTGAGATTCAAACGGTCGTAATTTCTGAAGTACTTGGACCAATTAGCTGAAATTTTGTACACATCTAAGTTAAAGCCTTGGCTACTAAATACAAGAAACCGCATGAAAATCTAACTTGTGGTTCCAGAGTTTCGTGCACGAAAAAGTGTTCGGTTTATTTTGAGACACTCTGTACACAAACATGATTAGAAAGCGTCTTCCATGGCTGCTTTGAGTCTATTGACAACCTCCATGAGCTTCCCTTCGTTTTCAGTTCCTTGAAATCTTGGAGACGCCATTAGCATACCGGTTTCTATCGCAAAGTATGCGGTACTGTACGGAAGAAGCTTGAGGTAGAGTGACTTGACCAGATCCAAAGTCAACTGAGGTAAGCAATCATTTCCCAATTGCCGGCGCAGTTCACTGTGGTATTCCGATAAGATTTGTTCCCAGTGTTGGCGACGGAATTTTACGGAGCAACTGGAGACCAGAAATCGTGCGAAATCTTCGGTCAAGGTGCCAGGATGTGATTCTTGCCAGTCGATTATTCCTACCAGCTTGGAGCCCACTGCTTCTGGGTCATTGACAATTTTTTCAAAAAGCAGGTTATGTGACCATGGATCACCTGAATAGAAAAAAGCCGTTCGTTGTTGGTACTGTATATTGCATACCTAAGCTTATATTACCGTGCACAAGAACGGGAGGGATCCCAGCTGTCCTGTAAGCATAAATGGCTTCCAGGGTTTTATCCGCATGAAATATTTTCTTTAGCTTAGCCATATCCTCTTCAGTGAATATATCAGGAAATACAGTGGTTAACGCAGCCTGAGTTTGTTCAAAGATGGCGTCCAACAGGGCGTAGTCTCCAGCCTCCCGCCATAGCACCTTGCTTTTCCAGTCCTCGGCACTTTTCAAACACTTTGCATGAAACCGAGCCAAGCTGAGGGTAAAATTTTGGCACTGCGCTAAGCTCAGGCCTTGCCAGATGGGCAGAGTGGCGCCACTGGAGCTCAAATCTTCCAGAACTACGATGCCCTTTTGGTCTGGAAGCAATTGCTGTTGAAAGAAACATTTGGCCAGAGGCAGGTCAGAATCCTGTGCGAAATGTTCATAGAAGATGCATTCGGAGTTGTGAATACGGCGAAGAAAGGCATCGGAAAGTTCTGGCGCTCCCAACAGCTTCTGCGCTTGAATCACCGAAGGCACCTTTATTATCAGGCTCGGAAGGAGAGCATCGCTGTGTGGTGTTGCTTGGAAAGTGACGCGATAAATGTCACCTAATTGACCTGCTTCCTCTTCTGAGAATTGATATACGTTCGCATGCTCCACCATGTTGTCGAGAAATGGCGTGGAAGCAGATGGTGACGCTTTCTCCAGCACCCATCGTAGCGCAATGCCAGAATTTCCCAGAAAAGCGTCCATATTTTATTTTAGCTTATTGACATTACAAATATTGGCTTCAAATGGGCGTGTACAACTTGGTATGCTATATTTTGTGCAGTAGGCAAGGCATCACTTCGCTATGGCAACAATTTGTGTAGCAGGTACTATGTATGTACAAGAATGATGATGAATGCCAGCAGGCGTAGGTTTGTTTGATTTTGTATTGTTGTGGGACGCTGATATTTTCAGCCGTAAATTTTCATGCCGTAAGCTGCCCAGCAAATAGTGGACCTGATGAAAGATGCAGGATGATTTTTACTGGGGGAAAGCAACTGGTTTTGAAGTTTAGAGAAATGAAGAAAAGAGCGCAGATGTCGATGCGATCCGACATAATTTTAGTAGTCCACACATTTAGTCGGACTTGAATGGAAAAATTTTATGTCTATCATGTTTTGAAATGTCTCAACCAGAATGATGATGTCATTTACGGTCGGGGTCGGTTGGTCACGCTCACAGCTGATATCCGGTGAGCGAATCGAATTGCGGCTGCGGCAGCAAAAATGTCAACATGTAACAACGGATGATGTGCGCTGAAAGGTCAAAGGTCGCCGCTGAAGAAGTTCTGTCTGGTTCCATAAATATACCGGAAGCGAATGACTTTGACTTCCATTGATACGCGAAATACTCGAATTCTTCGTACATCTTGGGAGGGGCGTGTAGTATGTATATGTAATGTACATTGTGTATGTCTAATCTGGTGATTTGTTTCAGCCGTTCGTTGAGTACACTGCACTGCCCGTGCTGAGAGTGATCTAGCTCCGCCGTAGAAGCTGTTCCTGCAGGTGTTATTACTAGCTGTTGTACGGTTGGGCGACAGAAAAGAAACTAGGCAAGATGGGTCATCAAGGCAGTTTCGATGTGAAGAAGTTTGGTTTGGATTTGGCGACAGGAGGAGTGGCAGCCGCCATATCAAAGACCGCAGTAGCCCCCATAGAACGAGTCAAGCTCCTTCTACAGGTGAGTGTATTCTCCGCCCAATAGTTTTGCAACCGGCAACCCTTACCTTGGAGTCTATAGTCTGGCCAATAGCAGTTGGCACTTGACTCAAGGCGCGTTGCGTAAAATAGATTTACAAATGCGGATTTCTGTCCACGCTTCGTGTACTCCTATTTAGCAGAAGTACATGCGCAAACTACGCAACCCGCCTTGAGTCCAAGTGCCAACTGCTATTGGCCAGACTATAGGCAGTCAGTCGTGTACTGAAATTGCCCTGCGTGTACGATTAGGTGCAAGACGCACAGAAGACAATAACTGCGGATAAGCGGTACAAGGGAATTGTGGACATTCTGGTCCGTGTACCGAGAGAGCAGGGCTTCTTCTCGCTGTGGCGTGGAAACTTGGCTAATGTTCTGAGATACTTCCCTACCCAAGCTCTCAACTTCGCCTTCAAAGACACGTACAAGCGACTGTTTTTGGACGGCGTAGACAAAAAGACGCAGTTCTGGAGATTCTTTGCAGGTATGCACCATTTCTATTACTCAATAATAGTACGATGGGCTTTTCTTCTCACCCTTTTCGACCGAATAGTTTGCTGCCATTAGCCAGTGCGCTCAGCTAGCTCCTGGGTCTGGGTGGTTGCGAGGAGACCCCGCGGTAGTATTTAGTGTCAATAATCGGTGCCAGCGGGGTCGTCATAGTCGCCTTTTATCTCTTTTCTTCGCTCGCTCCTTTTCTGGTGCAGATGACGACGACCCCATCTGTACCGATCTGAACTTTCACTAAATACCGCGGAGTCACCTCGAGACCACCCAGGAGCTACTTAATTACAATTGGCTGCGCATCTTGAAAAAAATGGCGTGGTCGGAATTAGCCCGCGCTATCATCATAGCTGTTGTCTTGCAGGGAATCTGGCGTCGGGCGGTGCGGCTGGAGCGACGAGTTTGTGCGTGGTTTATCCTCTGGATTTCGCGCGTACTCGACTCGCGGCCGACATCGGCAAGACGCACGATCGGGAGTTTAAGGGACTCGGCGACTGTCTCGTCAAAATCGCCAAGTCAGATGGACCAGTCGGACTCTACAGGTCCTTCCTATAATATGTATACTCTTGTGGCAGGAAACTGTACATACATTGCAATGACCTCATCCGCATTACATATGTATGTAGGCCTACGGTGTGTATGACACATCTGCAACACATATCACATGCGTACGACTTTAGACGATACACAACACACCACATTCGTGGTTTAGAATTATCACATTGTAGCAAGTGTTTTGTCCGTGTTGCAGGGGTTTCATGGTGAGTGTGCAGGGGATCATCATCTATCGTGCGGCTTATTTCGGTGTGTTCGATACCACGAAAGCCATGGTGACAAAGGAAGGAAAGAAGCTCAACTTCTTTGTCGCCTGGGCCATCGCACAGGTAGGCCATGAACATTATGTTTCACCTTTTTATATTTTGTTCCTTTACTGGTGCCCTTCAGACGTGAACTCCGAATTCGGAGCCCTGACTGTGCAGTGCTTCAATGTAAAGTCTCCGAGTTCGTACCGAATTCATTCGGAGGCTCCTCGGAGCGAAAGTCGGAGCTAATTAGAAAACAAAAAAATTGCGCAGAAAATTTACGACGCGGCGCGTGAACTTCCGCAAAGTGGTAAAAGCTGCTCGGCGTTGCTTTTTCTCCTTGTGAACGACTGAAAAGATGCGCGCCGTGTTTACTATTCTGAGCAAAAACGTGTAACACGTTTTTGTGTACGTGTGAATAACCGAATTACGCTCCGAATTCGGAGGCTCCTCGGAGCGAACTCGTTCGGAGCAAACTCGCTCGGACGTGCTGCGATGCGATAGGGTTGCCAACTCTGTGAAAGGGTTGCCAGATGTGCAACGTTTTGCCAGCTGTCCAAAATGGTTGCCAGATTAGATACATAAATAAGTTTCCAGATCTACAGTACACAACAGGGTTGCCACATCTGCAAAAGGGTTGCCAAGTTTGCAAAAGGTTTTACTGCGAAGCTGTAACGGGCCACTGGTAGGACAAAATTTGTTTTGCCAATGGGGATATACAATGGGATATACACACCCAAAAATACGGTATATCTGCTCAGTTCGGTATGTTCCGAAAATTATTAGCCTTTTGGCAGGAGAGGCTGACATGTGGTGAGTTTGCATGTTTGAATTGTTTGCCTTTGTATCTAATGCTGAATCAGCAACACAAGGTAGTGGTTGTTGCAGGTGGTGACAGTGTCTAGCGGTATCGTGTCGTATCCTTGGGACACGGTCAGACGTCGTATGATGATGCAGAGTGGGCGGGCGGACATCCTCTACAAGAACACGCTGGATTGCTGGAAGAAGATCATTGCCAATGAGGGTCCATCCGCCCTGTTCAAAGGAGCCTTCAGCAACGTCATCAGAGGCACTGGAGGAGCTCTCGTACTAGCCATCTACGACGAAATCAAGAAATACGTCGGCTAAGCAACACCCTCACCCTACAGCACTAGGTGTACCATGCTATAAGTATGCGTACTGTGCGTATTGCAGCAGCAAACATCTATTTCTTTCCTCCTCTTACTATACCTAACAGACAATACGACCTTAGGCATGATTTGATTTGCTGCGCAACTTCGTGTTGAGTTGTCATTAGGATTGCAATTGAAATAATACAGGACTTGCAGATGACCAGATAAGATTACGGTATGTAAAGTATACACTATTTGAACGTACGTACATTACATACGCGGCAGATTTTTTGGTGTTCTAGCTGTGTGGTGTGGAAGGAATGTATGTATGTAGGTATCATGAGAATGATACAGCCTGTTAGTCCAGAGATGTTAGCGTCAGATTTGGAAATTTGTATTTCATGCTTGCAGGCAGCATCTAACTACCTACACTGTACGTATGTTATGGTGATACCCATTAGCTGATGTGTGATGCATCGATCGATCGTTGTTCCAGTGTTCGATAAAGCCCGTTGAATAGTTGAGAAATTTAGTTGGGTTGGGTGTGTTGTGTATTCTCGTACTATCGTTCTTTACATTTAGCTGCGGATGGACAATAGCGTTACGTTTTGTGAATTGTGTGCACTAGTTTTTGAGCAAACATTGACGCAATTTTTATGATGCACTGAGATGAGCTAAACTCAGTATAAACAACCAGGGGCACCAATAGACCGACAGCAATTACGGCAAAACGACCAATGGCTTCAAATACGAAGGAATCAACAACAACTAATATCATGATTATCACACAGTGAAAAACTACTACAAACTACACTTACAGTATGTTATTTTCAAGGAAGCTCGAGAGGTGGGCAGCACAATGTATCTTTCAAAACAAGCAAAGATTACGCCGTGACCGGAACGTTTCTGAAGTAGGAATGCTGCAGACTGGTCTCAGCACTGAGTCGCTGAGATGGATTGCATACCAGTAAGCGCTGAAACAATGAATAGCTGCCACTCATGTGCAAAAGGATTACCCGACACTTCACTATGTACAAAATGACACTAAACGTACCGTTACAAACGTATAGATTTTTGGCAACACAGGAAAAGCGTCGTTTTGTATGTACACGTACGTAGTGAAGAGTCAAGTACAGTATATGTGAACCAAATCTAGGCATTACCTGAAGCAGATCTCTGCCTTCTCTGGAAAGATTTGGCACCACTTGACCAAAGGTCATGGAAGGATGATAAAGCGGCATGGGCTAAAAGAGACACACCACACCATGTACAAAAACAAGCCGTGCAGACTGCAATGGACGTGACTGCAATGTACAAAGAAGGTGGGACCTTGTAATCGGACAACTGGGACATTCCCGGCCACTTATCCTCGGTTGGTGTGCCCAATAGCTTGAAGATTCGCTTGAGTTGATCCTCAACATCGCTACCGGGAAACAGAGGTCGACCTGCGTTGGCGATCTCCGCAAATATACAGCCAGCAGACCACATGTCTATCGACGTATTGTACAGTTTCGCACCGAATAACACATCAGGAGGCCGATACCACAGTGTCACCACCTACAGCACATAACACAACCATGCACATAGTGCACACGTACTAATAGTACTTTCGAATTATGGACTGTCCACTGAGAGAAAGAGGAGATATCCAAATTCGTGGAAAATTTTCGAATTAAAAGTAGACACAGATCCATGAATAGAGCCCATCCATGTAACGTTGTGCTTTGCTTCGTAAAAAGCCTTGTGATGACTACTTCGGATATCTCTGCATTCTCTCAGTGGAATGATGCACATCATGTAGAGAATGCAAGAACAGAGACAGGCACTCACTTCAGCGGAGTAACAGCGAACAGGAATGCCGAATGCTCTTGCCAGACCAAAATCCGCCAATTTCAGCTCCATATTCTTATTGATCAGAAGATTCTGCGGTTTCAGATCTCGGTGCAGTACATTATGAGCGTGACAAAATGCCAAACCTTTGAGCAGCTGAGACATCAGCGACTAAAAAAACACACATAACCAGCCAATCCTACGTATTGTAACCTGTATCTTGTAGCCTAGTACCATATGCGCAACTCAATGCATAAGCAGCAGCACGGCACTGTTTTTATACCTTTACGACAGACTGGTCAATTTCGCCATTGCATGAGTCGAAGTATTTCTTCAGGTCCTGATCGCAGTACTCGAAAACGAGAGTGAGCTTGCGATCACTGTGCACCACATCGCTCAGGTACACAATATTCTTATGCTTCAGCTCCTTCAGCAGAGAAATCTCGCGAAGCGCCGAACTAGGAACGCCCTGCATACACACACACACACACATACAAAGCATTCTCGCAACTTGGCTACCGTGTATGCTAATCCAAGAAGAGTCAACTATTACCTCGTCATCGTCGTCCAAACGCACTCGCTTTAGTGCCACAACTTCCTGCGTCTCACGATTCCTCGCTTTGAACACCGTACCATAGGTACCTGCAATATAGGCAGTACTAAAAATATAGCAAAGTATGTATATTTCATAGGGATGGTCCTTACCTTCGCCTATTTTCTCGAGTTTTTCATACTTCTGCATGAAGCTGCGTGTTTAGGCTTGGCTTATGCAATACTCATCAAAGAATCGTTTGACATGCTGCTTCGACTTCGTTCCCGCTACCGCTGCCACCCATCCCAACTACACCCATCCATCATGAGTAGGGACCTCCTAAAGGCGGGCACGGGCAGGGGCCCGGGCACCCGACACCCCTCCTAAAGGCGGGCATGGCGGGCATGGGGAAAATCCTATAATACTCGACAATTCAGCATTCAAAAGCGAATGCAATGCGTTCACACAATGTATTCAAAGCTTACGCAGCCAACGGAAGTGTCAAATTCAGGCTAATCCTTGTACAACATAAAATAATTACTCCAAATGGAATTTTGAAAAGGAGGGCATGGGCAAAAATTGGCAGTGAGAGAGGACTGTTCAATTTTTGAGCATCTACAGACTCTGGAAAGTGGTTACCAGATGTGCACTAGGCTTGCCAGGTCTAAAAATTGGTTGCCAGATGTGCAACAGGGTTGCCACATCTGCGATAGGGTTACCAGGTGTGCAAATTTTTGCCAAAAGTGCAAAATCATTGTCAGAGCAAAATCGTTGCCACATGTGCAACTGTTGCCGGTTATGCAACAGGGTTGCCAGATCTGTAAAAGGGTTGCCATAAATACAGTTGGGTAGGGTACAGTGGAGCAAATACCATAGTTACTGGTGCATAGCCTCATATAGGACCTCAGTTTTTGCATGGGGCTATGCACCAGTAAATATGGTATTTGCTCCACTGTACCCTACCCAACTGTATCTATGGCAACCCTTTTTACAGATCTGGCAACCCTGTTGCATAACTGGCAACAGTTGCACATGTGGCAACGATTTTGCTCTGACAATGATTTTGCACTTTTGGCAAAAATTTGCACACCTGGCAACCCTATCGCAGATGTGGCAACCCTGTTGCACATCTGGCAACCAATTTTTAGACCTGGCAAGCCTAGTGCACATCTGGTAACCACTTTCCAGAGTCTGTAGATGCTCAAAAATTGAACAGTCCTCTCTCACTGCCAATTTTTGCCCATGCCCTCCTTTTCAAAATTCCATTTGGAGTAATTATTTTATGTTGTACAAGGATTAGCCTGAATTTGACACTTCCGTTGGCTGCGTAAGCTTTGAATACATTGTGTGAACGCATTGCATTCGCTTTTGAATGCTGAATTGTCGAGTATTATAGGATTTTCCCCATGCCCGCCATGCCCGCCTTTAGGAGGGGTGTCGGGTGCCCGGGCCCCTGCCCGTGCCCGCCTTTAGGAGGGCCCTCATGAGTATACATTTTATTCGCTTTCGCTTTTTTCTTCGCGCATATTTCAGTAGTCCATGACGTGTACTTCCATATCTGCTTTCTTCCGCTCCGCAGTAATAGGTCAGAAAAGTGGCAATCAATGTTCCGAGAGCGCGAGGGGCAATACGGTTATTGCTTCCTGCGAAATTGGGTGGCTTGGCTGTTAGCTGTAGTGCCTGTCGCCATGGGTACCTGTATCCTTTACCTCCCTCACCTTGTATACAGCTTACACCAATTGACAATAACATTAGTAGCGTTAGTAACAGCATACAGTCACACTCAAGCTGCCATGTAGGGCTAGCTTAGCTTGTCAGAGGGAAGGGCGATAACTGTACATATACCCACCAAGGCAGCAGTCAACGATCTTGTTCTTACTGCTTCTTGAACAATTTGGTGCTCGTTTGTGTGAAAAGAGGAGGAGTCATATAAATCATGGCGGACAGGAGAGCGATAGAAATTGAAAGCGAAGATTTGCCACTGACTGATCCTAGATTTCCTGTAATTGACTACGTGCTTGTGTACAAGACCAAAGATGTGGACCCAATGCACGAGAAAGCTCGTGAACTGTTCGAGGAAGCTATGGTCAGTGAACGCTTACACATTGAGCGAGAGACTTTGGGAGTCAACCGGGATACTGTAATGCTGAAAATATCTTGTCCATTTGACCGCTTGAACTTGGAAGCTGAACGCATCAAATTGGAAATGCCCATCAAAGGAGTAAAAAATACGAAGTGTCAGTACTAGCAGCTTGTTTGTAGGTTTCGACTGAGTTTGTTGATTGTGGCATAAATCTTTTTTTTCAGGCGAAAATCAAGCCAATTGAGCCCAGTTGTTGCGTTTGGTTGACCAAAAAGCTTACGACCGATGATGAAGGTAACTGGTAACGCCTCATTCTGTGTACTGTACGTAGGGGTGTGACATGCGATGAAAAAAGCGTAGAAAAGCTAGTGATCGGACTTCGTTTGATTTAGTTGACTTTGTGAGTGCTCCGTTTGAACCGGACAAATTAGATATTTTCGAAGGATCCGAAAGTCCGGCGACTTTCTACAGATCCTCACTACGAAGCTACTTGGTGCATAATATTCTCATAAACTTAGACATAAAAGACGGGTTGAAGCAAGAAAATGAGGCTGAAGACGATATTATCAGCAAGAAAGGTAAAGAACTTCCTCTTGACCACCACTGCTTCTCGTGCTTTAAGAACTAAAATAGATTGCACATTCAGGGCTACTGTACCTTCGAATGAAGAAAGCCTACACGGATGCGTTCATCGTTCATGAACCATCAGCAGAAGAGCCTTACTACTTGCAAATGAAAGAGAATTCCTTGGCGGAGTACTATGAGCAGGTGTGTAACCATAATCATCGTACACCATGCATTTTATATCTCAGGATGTAGCGCAAAGCGGTTAAAAATCTGTCGATAAGTTTCAGCGGCATTGAAAATAAAAAACCGCATGCGTCTACGTGTGTCTCTGTGTCGAGAAATCGCCGATAAATGTTCACTTTTTTCGATTATTCAACATAAACGAACAATGCCGCAAAACTTTTTCATTAATAAAAGTAGCCTATCCTATGTAGAACTTAAATTCTAGATTTCAATGTAGATTTCAAAAATAGTATCGTTGACCAACCCTTACCCAAAAATTGTCAAAAACATACAAATTTTGCAAAATTATATAATAGGGGATAACCTTTTTGGATCAACAATACTATTTCTGAAATCTGCATCAAATTTTACATAGGATAGGCTACTTTTAATAAAAAAGTTTATGCGGCATTGTTCATTTATGTGGAGTAATCGAAAAAGTGTACATTTTTAGTATACATTTTCAGTACTAACGGAAATAGGCAATTTCTCGACACAGAGAGCACGTAGACGCACGCGGTTTTTTTTATTTTCGATGCCGCTGAAACTTATCGACAGATTTTTGTAACCGCTCTTGCGCTACGTTGGCTAGATCCTGAGAAATAAAATGCATGGCGTACGATGATTATAGTGGTTACACCAAAAGTATATAATTCTGCTTAGGGGAAGAATGGACGGCTTAGGCTTAGGTTTCTTTAGTTTAAGGTATATACGGACTCTTTCCGACCCAACTTTGAGCAGCTACAGCGCTCGCCACACAGCACATACAAGCATGCAGTTTTGCTCTCATAGTAGACCCAAGTTAGGTCTATCCATACAAAAAAGAGCGACGCAAAAGGCTGTTGTATTTGGCGCAGTACGACGTCTCAAAAACACCCCCAAAAACATGCGATTTGGCGCTACTGAACGAACCGCTGGGTATTTTTCAACATCCAGCATACCATTCGATTCGTCTCACTGAGACGAGTCGATCGAGACCTCTGGCGCCGCTCTACGTTGCCTCTACGCAAAGTTATTCCAGAAAAACCTTATATTGGGGGCTATCGTTTGAACGAAGATTGCGCAACGCACAGGCCGTTTCAAGTTGCGCACAGACGCTTGTTGAAAAGTTCAGGTGATGCTCTTTCATATGAGTACTCTGCCGTTTTCTAACTCGCCCTGGTTGTCTCAGGAGAGATCGATGAAGATAGGACCTCATATAGCCTGTTTACTATAGTATACTCTGTTCAACAAAAGAAAACGTCGACAAACCCATACTAACGGGTAAACTGGTGAGATTGATGTTTCATGCCACAGTAGAACTTGCCTCTGAGGAGTACATTGACGTTTCATCCAGTCATCCTCCCCTTGATGTTTCATAAAGTGCCCGTGCCCAACCCCGCTATTATTTTGGAAAGGGTCCGTATACACCTTAAAACTGAAGAAAACTTCCCTGACGCAGATTCGCCCCATTGTAATGGGTTTTTGAAATATCCAATACAATGGATATCCAATTATTTGGGTTTTACGAAACCATTACATTGGGTTTTACGAAACCATTACAATGGATATCCAAATATTTTGATTTTACGAAACCATTACATTGGGTTTTATGAACCCAAATACCGTATTTACCGGTGCATAGCCCCATGGGGGTATGCAAAAATTGAGAGGTCCCATATGGGGGTATGCATAGGGGGGGTTATGCATTGGGGGGGGGTTATGCATGGGGCATTATTTATGTTTTTGAGAGGTGCGCAGAGGCATATTTTTTAGGTCAAAAGCACATGTTTTAGGGCATAATTGAGGTCAAAACAGGGTTATTCTAGTACAATACACCCCCAAGCAGGCTTATAGGCACCTTAGCTTGGTGTGGGAGTGGCTATGGGTACTATATGACCAGCTTACATAGGTAGGTTCAGGTACTGTACTGTACAGTACATATGGGGGTATGCATAGGGGGGGGGGGGGTTATGCATTGGGCATTTTTTATGTTTTGCCAATATGGGGGTCTGCATTGGGGGGTTATGCATTGGGGGGGTTATGCACCGGTAAATACGGTAATTGGGGAAACCCAATGTAATGGATTCGTAAAAATCGATAATTTCACGAAACCATTGTAATGGGTTTTACGAATCCATTACATTGGGTTTCCCCAATCTATTTCGTTTCGTAAAACCCAATGTAATGGTTTCGTAAAACCCAAAGAAAATGAATATCCATTGTATTGGATATTTCAAAAACCCATTACAATGGGGCGAATCTGCGCCAGGGATGGTTTCTTTAGTGAACACTAAGCCGTCCATTCTTCCCCTAAGCAGAATTATATATTTTTGGTTACACTTTAAATATGTTGCTTTCTGTATAAACAATGCTTGTATCGGCATGCGCATCTCCAAAGTGGCGTTTTTCAGATTCCCAAAGTCAAATACGATCCTAGACGAGTGATGAAACGCACGTGGACGAAGTTCTGGAAATTTCAGCCACTGTGGAAGATTCGCAACTATTTTGGAGAACAAATCGCTTTCTATTTCGCTTGGGTTGGAACATTCATAACAGTGCTTTGGTTGCCTTCCATCATTGGTCTCATTATCTTCAGCTACGGATTAAGCCTCAGGTGACGCAGCATGCAAGAATAATTGCCATGTTCGATAGCTTGATGTTCTAAGTATGTATTTAGTGTCAATAGAACCGAATTGGGTGATTGCCACGTGGCCGGCGGTGCAGCAAACGCTACTGAAGCTGAATGCGGGGCGAAGGAACGGTAAACAACGACGTCGCGGTCGGCGGATGTACTGTATGTAGGACCATGTGGGGGGGGGGGGGGGGGGGTGAAAGAAAATCCTATAAAATAGGTGAAACTTATCACACTTTTCAGGGTAAAACAGATAAGCGAAGATGTGTTGCATGTTATCAAAGAAGCATTTGACAACTTGGCCACTCCGTTCTTCGCACTAGTCATCTGCTTGTGGGGTACGCCTACGCACCTACGTACTAGTGACCGACTCTAACGTTTTGTGATGGAATGTGTTTTGTTTCTGATCGTTTTCACTCTTATTTTTGAGGCATGCTTTTTCTGGAAATTTGGAAGCGGACTCAGAACACACTTGCGTACCAGTGGGATGTGGATTCATATGAACTGGCTGAGCCAGATCGTCCTGAATTTTTCGGCACCAAACAAAAGCCGGTACATTACGTCTACATACTGTAGTAAATCACATTTTAATTTCGCATCCGTGTATATAATTTATCACATGTGTCAGGACCCTATCACTGGTGAGCTAGCCTGGATTTATCCGCTGCACAAGCAGATTCGAAAATTTTTCGTCTCTTTTGTGGTGTCGGCGTTCATGGTCTGCATCGTCTTTGCCAGTGTCGGTGGCATCGTCGTCTACAAGGTGAATGTCAAATGCCATGGTCACATGGGTCTTGCTTACGTGCCAACAAATAACCTAAAGTAAGACCAGAGTTCTTGGGACCCACGTATTATTTATCTCGAGAACTACGCGACTTAGAGCAAAGCGGTCAAACTTCCACGGATAACTTTAGCTCGCCACTCCAATAAAAAAAACCGTTTGATTCTATCTGCTCTCAGTGTCGCGAGATCTCGCCGATTTCCTTCAGCACTGAAATCGTGTCACCATTTGGCAGACGCTAAACGACGCAAACCACGACACCCCACGACCCTGTACGCCCGATGCCCATTTTTATTGTTTTCATCATGTATGCATATTTCTACCACTTTTGATTTTTCGGGCCTTTGCGAGGTTTAGAATTGCCCAATGGTCCACGCCCAATTTGCCGATTTTAGTGCTGAAGGAAATCGGCGAGATCTCGACACTGAGAGCAGATAGAATCAAACGGTTTTTTTTATTGGAGAGGCGAGCTAAAGTTATCCGTGGAAGTTTTGACCGCTTTGCTCTAAGTCGCGTAGTTCTCGAGATAAATAATACGTGGGTCCCAAGAACTCTGGTCTTACTTTAACTAACATTTTTTTTGTTTCAAGGTGGTAGTGCGAAAAAGGTTCAACTGCAGCAGCGATGCGGACGATGAGGCTACTGCTGCAGAAAAGGACCAACACAGTCACCCTTTCACTTGTCTTCTGCTGGCCACCATCTTGCCGACAATTCTCAATGCTGTCTCCATCCTCATTTTGGGCTCAATTTATACAAAATTGGCGGAAAAGCTGACGTTTTGGGGTAATTTACCGATAACCGTCTGTCTGTGTCTACTGGTTTCAGAATCCAATGTCTAATTCATTCTGATTCAGAGAATCATCGTACACAGAGCGAACATAACAACGCTTTGATCATCAAGCTATTTGCTTTCCAATTCGCCAACACCTATACCTCTTTATTCTACATTGCCTTCTTTCGCCCAGCGGAGCATGTGCGTAAGATCAGCTCTTGCAAAATTTTCCCAGTGCATAGTAACAACAGAAGAGTGACCTATTTTCAGTCTTGTGCAAATTATCAGTCTCTGTATTATTACAGCATTTCCAAGACCACGGTGTGTTTGGTTGGGGCGACGAGTACCGTGACACTTGCAAGAGAGGCACTTGCATGTCTTTACTGTCTTTTCAAGTCTTGGTTCTAATGTTGATTAAGCCAGTGCCAAAATTCTTCAAGGATGTTGTCATACCGTAAGCCATTGATGACATATTTTTGCCTTTACAAATAATGTGTGCGTACGTAATATGCAGGTGGTTGCGAAGAAAGTATCGCAAAGTGAAGAAGATGTTGAAGAAGAAGAAGGTGGAAGATGGAAGCGTAAGTAGACCGATCACTGCCAAATCAGAGGAGGATCAGCAGGAAGATCAGGAAGATGTAGAATTGACATGCAACAACTTCTTGGAACGTCAGTATTTGAAGTGGCCAGTAGGCGATTTCACACTGGGCGAATACACCGAAAAAGTCATTCAATTCGGCTACATTGTGGTCAGTTCTATTCCACTACGTACAGTATGTACAGAGTGTCCCGAAATAAACCGGCCACCTTTCCGGGCATGTAACTCTGGAACGACACTTGAAATTTTCATGCGGTTTTTTTAATTTGTAGTCAAGGCTTCAACTGAGATCTGTACAAAATTTCAGCTATTTGGTCCACATACTTCGGAAATTACGACGGTTTGAATTTCGAAGTTCAAAATCGACGTTTTTCTTCAGTATGAAGAAAAATTCGGCCTTAACTTCTCCCGGGATTCAAAGTCTCCGACGCCAACCGGTTGCACAACCGACGCCAACCGACATGTGGAGCAGTTGTACAACAGACGTCAACCGACATATAGCGGTTGCGCAACCGACGCCAACCGCGAAGAAAAGAAAAGGAAAGAAAAGAAGAAAGAAAGTGCAGGACAGTGTTGCAGGACAGTGCAGGACGTTATTCTTTATTCACTTCAATTCAGCATCACAAGCAAGAAATAATCCTGCACTTCCTTTCTTCTTTTCTTTCCTTTTCTTTTCTTCGCGGTTGGCGTCGGTTGCGCAACCGCTATATGTCGGTTGACGTCTGTTGTACAACTGCTCCATATGTCGGTTGGCGTCGGTTGTGCAACCAGTTGGCGTCGGAGACTTTGAATCCCGGGAGGAGTTAATTTTTCAAGATACCCTCTTCCATGCGTTTGCTATGGTGGAATTGGGGTTACTGCGTGAGATTCACATTTCCTAGCATTTTGGGACTTCTTTTTCATTACGAGACTAATTATGTCTTGGACCCATGCACAATTGACCACTAAATCGGCACTACCAGTTAGAAAAACCCTCGTTTTTGACCGCCGGAGAAAGAAGGTGTTTGAGCACCTTCCACTGGGCGTAGGAAGCTAAAATTTTGTACAGATCTCAGTTAAAGCCTTGGCTACAAGATAAAAAAAACCGCATGAAAATCTCAAGTGTCGTTCCAGAGTTACATGCCCGGAAAGGTGGCCGGTTTATTTCGGGACACCCTGTATGTGTATGTGTGCCGTTGTTAGTGGCAGTAGTCGTGGTGAAGTGTTGTTGGAGAAGTGGTTGGTTTCTGTTTCTAGATGTTTGCAGCTTCGTTTCCATTGGCCCCTCTGCTGGCTCTCGTTGTCAATCTCATTGATCTGCGTGTGGATGCTAAGCGCTTGCTGTGGTGGAACAAGCGACCCATCGCATTTATTGCTTCTGACATTGGTGCGTGCGTACTGCGTACTTTATGTACATACGTACATTGGCTTCCGTTAAAGCTTCACTGCTATTGAATTTAGGCATGTGGTATCCCATACTTCGATTTGTGAATTTTTGCGGGGTGGTAAGCAATGCCTTCATCGTTGGATACACAAGGTAAATTCAAGAATTATATAAGCTAACAAGAATGAAACACTTCACGCTAAAAAACGATTGAACCCTGACGCATTTTGACTCGATTACAATAGTCGATGATTACAATAGTCGAACGATGATTAGAATAGTCGATGATTACAATGAACGATCGTTGATTGTAATCATCGATGATTACAATCAACGAAAGTGCATTACAATCGATCCCTCTATTCTAATCAACGTTCGATGATTGTAATCATCGATGATTACAATGAACGAAAGTGCATTACAATGCATGCTTTATTTATTTCATGGAACGTGTATTCGAATGCATGAAAGTGTATTCTTTTGCACTAAAAGCTATTGTAATAAAGGAACGTTGATTCTAATGCACGAAAGTACATTGTTTTATAGGATTTCGCAATATTCAAAACCTTGATTTGAATAGAGGGATTGATTGTTTTCAACTTTCGTTGATTGTAATCATCGATGATTACAATCAACGATCGTTCATTATGATCATCGACTATTCTAATCAACGTTCGACTATTGTAATCATCGACTATTGTAATCATCGACTATTGTAATCGAGTCAAAATGCGTCAGGGTTCAATCGTTTTTTAGCGTGAAGTGTTTCATTCTTGTTAGCTTATATTATTCTTGGTAAATTGATAATAAGTAATTAAAATGAAAGGCTTCTAAAAGTACATCTTGTTGCAGCTCCTTCTGCGAAGAATTCTTTGGCCGCGATGGTTGCACTCCTGACAAACGGTTGGCAATAGTGCTGATTTTCGAGGTAAGACTATCAATCAGACTGCAGCTTTCTGTCAAGTGATGTGACTTCTTCATCGTGTTTTATTTATAGCATTTGGTTTTGGTTGCTATGTATGTCATTGGAGCAATCGTCCCCGATGTTCCAGCTAATGTGCAACTGGCTCAACGACGGGTATGCTATGCGCATGTGCATCAGTTCAATCAGCTGTCACCAAGTGTCTATGTAAATACAAGGGTGTATGGAGAAAATAAACCGTGTTTACAGGAGAGATATCAAGTTTCAAAGATTATGGAAGAAGGTCTGCCACCTATGAGCAAGAAGAAGAGCAAGCAGCAAGAGAGAGTCCTGGATTCCTCATCGCCCCTGAGCAAAGGCAAAAGACAATCAGAGCAATATGATGGAGAGCAGCTAAAGTTCGCCATGAGTAGAACAAAACAATAGTGTCACTTTTATCAGCAGAGTCTTTCATATATGTGCGTACAGTACTGGTGCGTACATTTCAGCAATTCTATGAAACTTCGATCATGTTCTCCAAATCAGAATTCGAAAGCATCAGAAGCTGAGAAAGCGATTCTTCTGTCAGCGGAGGAGTTGCAATCGCACTCCACCACATCAGACGACTCCTCCTCTGAGCAACCGAATAATCACCGCCTAAAAGATATCCGGCACCTTTCCAGTGGCGCGACAAAATCCACAACACTTGATCACACGACACTAGTGAATGGCCAGGAAAAATATTAGCCCTTGAGATAAAATGTGTTGCTTCGATTTTAAAAACGTTCTTTTCATGTGCCAGTGCCATTGTCATTAGTCAAGTGTTCAATTTTTATTGTAGCATACTGTATGTCATGTACGATATCGTGTTCGTCGTCAGTATTAACACATACAACAGCGCCATTGTTGTCAACAAGTACGTATGGCAATCAGTTTGTTGAAAACGAATACATATATGGGAACTGTCACTTTGCTGTCATTTCCGTAACAAGGTGACAACAAAGTGATAACAGTCTCCTACTTCTTGACAACAATGACGGAAATATGCGGTGTGTACAGCTAATAATAGCTATAAAGGAGTTCGATGATAATAAACAATCACATAGCATGCAAGCACAGAAACAGTTGTATACAATAATGCGTAGTGCTTTGTTGATGCAACAAGCACTTCGTACAACATAAACAACAGCAAAAACAAACAGTAAGCACGTTGACTAATATTGATTTCGATTGGAAGTGCTTCGAAGCAATGCACTTTTCTTTGATTGGAATAAGCTACAAGTGGAATATTAGGATATAGGCCTACCTACAATATATCGACAAATGTGCGCAATAAATATACACCAGAATACTTTTCCGCCCGAAAGCAAGAATAAAAAAATATTACAGCATAGAGCACATTCAAGCTCCAACTACAAGTGCTTGTGCCTACCGTACATGTACTATATGTGCATGCGGTTTGTATGCGCCCACTGGTTGCATAAAAATTGCAATAAAAATATGAAAACAAAAATGCAAGACATAAAAACTTTCCAAAAAATAAAAAATCCCACATTTACGGTACATTGAGATACATACCCATTTGATGTAGTATGTACACACACGCAGTTGGAAGATCATGCTTCAACCGTGAATTTATGCGAAAACACAACAAACAAACTATAGCCTGTCCAGGCAGAATGCGCCATGGGACTTACCCGCGCTGCGAATAATAAATGCGGATTTCTGCTCACGGGTCACGTAATCCTAATTATCTGAGCACATGCAAATTGCACGGCAGCACGGGCTAACCTCCCTAGCGAACTCTCTCTGGCCACACCATAATCGGCTTGGAAAAGCAGTAGCATAAAAGGCACACATTGTGCCGATACAAGACGAAGGGTCCCAGTAACCAAAGCAGGGATCCGTAGGCCCACAATTGCGTAATGACAAGGGAGCCGCTACATCTGAAAGAAACACATGGTACAAACAGTGTTGTCCAATATACTGCAGGGTAGCGTGGGGCAAAGCGAAACCTCCCATGGGGCAAATCGGCCCATTCGAAACATGGCTTTCAAAAATCTGTTTCGGGTTACTTCTGCCTCTGTTTCTTCGTTTCTTGCCATAACTAGTAACAACCGTGGCTAAATTGGGGTAAAACCTATCTTGGGATTTGGGAAGGCGGATTTTCCCCACCATGAACGGTTTTGCCCTATGCTACCCTATGTAGTTTCGGGGTATAGAAAGACCGATATCTACATATGTACGTACTTTGGGGAAGCTTCGCGTTGCGTCTGTGGTTCAGGTGGAGCCGTTGTTGGCGTTGCCGCTGTTTGCAGTGGTTGGCGTTGGATCGAAGTCGCCGAGCAGATCCTTGCCTCCGAAATCCTCGTTGCCGAATGTAATGCCGCGCGAGAAGCCTTCGCGCATCTCCGCCAGCCTCGAATCAATGCGCGCGATGTCCGCCATCAGCTGATCAGGCGTCGGCTCCTCCTCCACTCCATTCACAGCAGTCCTCTCCCTCTTCCCTCCGTCCTGCTGAGAAGCAGCGGCCCCAGGCTTCTTCGGCTCTCCTGCGCGCGGATCAAAATCGTCGTCGAACAGATCATCCATGGCATCCAGGTCCAGTCCCTCCAGTTTTCGACCCACGTCCGGCCCATTTCGAGCCAGCTGAGCCATGATGGCCTCGTTGGATCCTGGAGCAGTAAGGCTGAGGCGTCGTTCCGCTCCTGCAGTAGGCGGGCCTGTCAGACCAGCCGGCGGTCCGCTGGGAATCGGCGAAGTCGGAAGCGCGGGGGGAGGCGGGGAAGCGTCGTGGAAGTTCTCCCAGCCACTCCTGTTCGCCTTGTTCGACGGCGGCTGCGCAGCAGGACCATCGCCTTGAAGCTGCAGTCTGGCGCGCAGCTGCTTGTTCTCCGCCTCCAACTCTGCCACTCGGGTGCGCAGGAGGACGATGGCCTTCTTGGTCTCCAGCTCCCGGCCGTTGTTCTCCAGGAAGCGGCGGTAGGCCAGGTCGAAGGCTTCTCCGATGGTGAGCGTGATCTGCTCCGCCATCTTCTCGCTGAGGAAGACGAAGCAGTGGTGCTGCTCCGAGTGCTCCTGCTTGGCGATGAAGCTGAACACGCGCTTGTCCTGCTTGTCGTCCGCGCAGAAGCTGATCCGGTGCAGCGGATACTTGTGCAGCACCAGCTTGCTCCTCGCGTCCACTATCGTCAGCCCGTCCACGCTGATGTGTATCTCCACTTTGGGCAGCTTGGAGCCCGAAGTGCCGGCCGCGCTCATCCGCAGCTGCAGCTGGAAGCGGATCTTGCAGATGGCGTCCTTGATCACCTCCGTTCCTTTCGCCTCCCCCACTTCCACGTGTCCCAGCATCTTCACCGTGTACTCCACGCGCCCGTAGAGCAGGACGTCCGGCGGATGCACCCACTGCTTGTTCGCCGCCCCTCCGGAGCCGTACTGCATCCCGCCCGTCGCCATACTACGCTTGATGCTCTGATTGGCGTTCTGCAACCAGCGCGCCATTGGAGTTTTGCTCATGATCCTATCAGCTCAGCACCTGCAATATATAGGATTGAAAAGTGCAATTGCTCAGCAAGCTCAGACAAAGGCCAAACAGATGTGTAAACGATGACCGTAAAAAAAGCGCAAACAGGTTCATTCATACGTGCCTTTTCTGACTCATCTACCGCACACGTCATGCGCTGAAAGTATGCGCATGCAGCACATACCAACAACTCAGCAAACGAACGCTTGAAACTTTTCATGCACAATACATAACATACCAATAAAGCAGCACCCACCCGCACAAGTTCGTTCGTACGTGTACGTACACAAAAAAATTCGTGCAGAAGTAGAAACTTACTCGGATAATGCTGTCAGCCAACGTCCAGTCAGTCCGCCACCCCTCCCTTTCAAGGCAGCAGCCTAATAAGAGAGGAGTGAGTGAACAGGGAGGCCAACGGAAGTTCGACTCCGCCACTGTTGCTGTCTGTCGTCTCCCCGCCTGCCTGCGGTTTTGTCCTCTGTTCACCTGGAAAAGAGAGGATCGAATTTTCAGCCCGCGACAGCCGCCACACAAAAGGCGAGACTGACGCACTATTATGGCCATATCGATCACTCGCCTCTCGCCTGCCTAATACACATTGGTATGTGCACTATGTACATAAGATACGTACGCGCACAACGTAAACGTAGCCAGCCACAATACAAGTATAGTACATACAAAGTACATACATCACCCTCACAAATAGAACTGAGCACACAGACGGACAACAGAAAAGATACGAGGGGCAGGATGCCCGACGGTCCATAAATAGGCCCCGTAATTTCAATAAGCAAGCAAGCCATCAACAAGAACCATTTTCTTTCTTCCTTC
>JASAMW010002887.1:0-41882 GCA_030247985.1 Epsilonema sp. ZAB3_2
CGTCTCTTAAACATGAAAGTTACCAGTTGATCCAAAATGAATGCAGCGGTTGACTTTTGGATGAACTGAAATGTTTGACGTTTCACGCGTCACTAGTTTGTATTTTTTGCAGATTCACGCAGAATTTGTCCGCTTTTCGCCGGGACGTCTCGGACTGCATGGAAGGCAACAGCAGTCACCCGCCTACGTTATCCTCATCACGCTCCGGATCTGCTGGCAATTACGCCGATATGATGACGTGAAATGTAACGACTGTAGTGCGCTACACACGAAGTGAGTAAACTTCACGGTGAATTCCCTGTAAGTATGTGATTTTGATGAAGCATAGGGATGCCGGTGAAATCACCGTGAGTTTGAAACTCACCACGTGTGAACACGTGAGAAAAATTTTGCGCGTGGGAGCAAGTGAGGATGCTCTCCACGAAAAATAAAACTCGAAATTCAAATTCACCGTGAATTCACCGTGAGTTTACCCAACACGTGTGTAGTGCGCTTGTGTGTGTGTAATGTACCGGTCCAATAAGACAGCCAAGTCGTAGGTTGCGATGTGAACCAGTCAGTAGTCATTAGTGGTATTCGCTAGGGGGAGCTGTTTTTGAAATGTCCCTGAAATGTGTAGGGAGTGGTGGTAGAGTTTGTAGCAGCTATCATGGTTCATTTTACTAACCAACCACGAAAGTTTGCTAAAAGTGCTTGCAGTTCTACTGAGTAGTGAACGTGTGACACAGCACGTAACCTTTAGTCAGGTTTAGTAGCAGAACAGTGCTTGAAACAGCATTATGCCTTTGTTTGAGCGATGAGATGTAATCATGAGTTCTGCTGTGCTTTTTGGTAATGTAGTCCAATGCCTACGTACGTGGTACCGTAGTTCTGTGTGAGAGTGCATTTTTTCTATCGAGTGGTTGTTGGTAGACTACAGTATTTATTTATATTATGCAATGTCGTGCAGAAAAAATGTGGCTTGATTGAACTTGAGTTCTATGAATCTTGCGTAAGTGTGTTTGTTTCTATGGATGTATGTACATTGTTCAGTACGTTGTTTGTTCGCAATCTTTTGCATACGTGATAAAAATCTTTTACTAGAAGTTCACAAAATTATGAGAGCAAAGATACTGCGAGGTTTCTTCAATTCACGTATTTCTCAGACTTTCCACATGTTTGATGAAATCCGCGGCTTGTTTGTCATCTTTTCGACTGTCCAGCACCGAATATGGACCAAGTTCTGAAAGAATTTTGATGTGTTATAGCTTTGTATGTAGTAGTAGGCGTACCGTACCCCTTCCCGCTGCCTGCCTGCACCTACCGATTGGTTTTTTTACTATGTGTTTTTTTGGAAGAAGAGCAGTGTTAGAGAGTGTCTCTGTGGAAAATGCACTTTATTAATAGGCACCTTTTTTGTGGTCCAACTCGTTTTCCAATAATATTGAGCCTTCCGCATTACGTTGCTGACCAGTTTAAAATTAAACCCCTCCTGTATGCTGAGATATGGCTGCTGGTAGGCACAACTGCCAGCCTTTGTGCCAGCCACTTTTTTCAAAAGTTCTTCCATTATTCTACTCCATTTTCTTCTACACCTACCAACAGCCATGTCTCAGCATACAGGGGGGGCAGCAACGTACTGTAAAGGTCGGTGTATAGCCCTGCATGCAATACAAACAAGATCAGCTAATTTGGGCAACAACAGCAACAGCAATGATGAAACTGCTAATATCCATTGTCAACCTATTTGCAGCTTCACGGACCACACATTCCGTAATTTTCTGGCTCGCAATGGGGTAAATAAGACCTTGTGAACGCAGTTCTTTGCATTGCCCGATATCGGGCAATATACGAGCCAAAAGTGCAATATATAGCCAAATTGGGCGAGCATATATACGGATCGGGCAATACACGGTATCGGGGCTATACACCGACCTTTACAGTAATGCGGAAGGCTCAGTATGTTGGCAGAACGGCTGCTAGAACCATAAGAAAGGTGCCTATAGGTGATTTTCCACAGAGGCACTCTCTAACACTGCTCTTTCTTACAAAAAAATCAGAAGAATAGTACTTTGTTGGGATGGATGAATAAGGATGAGATTGAAATGTTGAGTGTGGTGGCTGAGGGGGTGATTGGGTGACGCCGGGGACGTCCAGCAGGTCCAGAAACGCCTCGCCCGCGAAGTCGTTGGACACCAAGAAGTCGTGATCATCACCACGAAGTGCAGCATGGAACCGCGTTCAGGCTGGGCGACCATCGTGCTGCAGAAAAATTAAATTGGGACAGGGGCATGCAATGATATACCGAGGGGTAAATAATAGGTCGGACGACAGGAAATAGCTTCCTTGTTGTAAAATAAAATAGGTGGCCAATGGGGCGGTAAGAAAAACAAAGGTTATAGGGCGATCAAAAAATTTATTCGAGGGGTATAACCAACCGTTATATACTCACTACTAAAAGCCATCAGGATAAAGTCCGACTATTGTCCCAAGGGGGAAGGGTACGCAATGGATTTGGATATTTATTCGTTTTTGCTAATACCCCGTTACACGCCTTACTTACAATTCAAATGTCTCGTCGAAAACTGGGTTCAGGTTTTTGTAGACGACCTCTGGTCTCTTTGCGGCCGAATCAGGAAATTTCCAGTTAGGCACCAGCTCGACAATCACAAAATGGGATCGCTCAATCCATTGGGGTCCAGTGGGGATTATGCGTTTGGCACTGATGACTGTAAAGAAAAAAATTGGAAACAATATGGGACCAGTGTTGCGTTAAGAATTATGGGTGGTGTTGAGCATGCACCCTTTTCTCTGCCTTTTAAGGGAAGGATGAAAATTCGCTGGAAAAAGTGTAATACAGCTTGCGACCACCCATCATTCTTAGCGCAACTGACAGGGATGATTTTTTAGCGCATAGAGTAGAATATCGGAAGGGCATTTTTTACCATCGACCACCAGATTTGCAGCAGTGGCATTATAGTATGCCCGCACGTTGAGAATGCCATACTTGCACTCTGTGAATGTTTTCCTGCAAAGTGAAAATAGGACTCTACAAACATATACTCTACAAACAAACATATACTCTACAAACAGGACTCTACAAACATATACTCTACAAACAAATCATAAAGCGCATGGAAATGCTTTTTGGTGTACTGTAAAATGTCCTCTTGCACCTGTTCTTTGAGCAAATCTGAATAGAACTGGTCGATTAGTTCTTGCGTTCTCATCTGATTCAGCGATAAAACTTCCATCAACTCCTGAAAGGTAATAAATAATTATTGGATCAATTTGAAACGATTTTTTGAAAGTTAAAAAAATTCAAAATTAAATTTAAAAACTAAAAATACACAACCCACCCCCAACCCCCCAGCAAAAACAAAGCCAAAAGAGCAGACAAAACAGAAACAACACCAAACACCACCCCCCCAACCCACAGATACCTTGTACACTGGCAGTTCCTGCACAGTTTCCATTGAAACGCCCTTGCCATCTGCGTGAAAAAAATCGACCAATATCTCGCCGGCATCATACAATCTTCCGTAAAAGCTGGTTCTCTCTGAAATGTTTGACAAAAAACTTACCATTACAGCCAAAATTTATCATTTTATCTTAGACGTGCAGTGAGATAAAGCTGGGCAAGCACGAATTACTACCCCGTTTTCTGCAACAGTTGCTTGAATTCTTGAAACTGACTTGAGCTGACTCAAGAATCGAAAATTTCTGTGCAGCAACCACCGATGGAAGTTGATCAGATAGGAATCAATCTTCCAGGAGGGCTTCGCAGCCAACTCAGCATCACATCCTGAAATGAAAACTTAGTTGAAGAAATACCCACTATATCTAAATGGAAAAAGTTTACATTTTAGGACAAGAATTGTGTTCGAGAATTTTATCAGGAAGGATTTTTATATAAAGCAGCTAGACCCAGATCTTTTTCCAACTCCCATGTCCAGAAATGTTTAAAAGCTTGTCTGTCGCGTTGTTATTGCCTTGCCACTGCTTTCAAAATGCCACTCAGTCCAGATTACTAGAGCCTCGCGATAGTAAAAAATTGCATAGCCTATATTCTTCATTCAAACAAACTTGGGAGACCAGGCTAAGGAAATACATGTTTGCCTGGTGATGGCGCTTTTCAGTGTTCTCCCAAATGCCATCTCATTGGTGCTCAGTGCAGTGTCGCACTTTTCACCAGCTCATCCATGTTTGTTCGCCATTGGCTGGCAACAGCATTGCCCTAGCATGAAGCATTTCATTTACCTGCTACTGGTTTCGTTTTTTTCATTGCTTTACTCCATTGGGGGGCTTATTTTCTCGGCCCGTTGCTCCCGCCCGCGTGCGGGCGTCCCTCTGGCTGCGCGGCCGGGCCCCCCCCCTCCCCCCGCTACTTTCACCACGCTCCGCACGGTAGAGGTCCCTGTTTTTGAAGCATTAGCCACATAATACTTTGTTACTTTGACAAGGACTCAGCCCAATCAAAAATCCAGAAACTTTTCAGTGAGAAGACAAAACTGAGAGCCAGTGAATATGTCAAATGGTTTGAAAATGCAGTCTCAAAATGGTTACAATTGGCCACAAGGAAGGCAATGCGAAGGGTGGACCGAGCATGCCAGTTGGACAAGACTGTAAACAGCTCAATTTATTTACAGTATCTTTCTACATAGCTCACCATTAATTCTGTGATAATTCTTCCAGATTGAAACGCCCAAAACAGAGCCAAAGTACAGCTCTTCTTATGTGGATATATGCTTCACACTGCAACAGGTGAAAAGGTCATTCACATATTGGTTTTTGAAATTACACAAATGGTTGAGCAGTGAATGGTGAGATGGTGTTTCTGTCTAGATCATTGACTTTTGGGATCGAATTGAGTTCCCAGATGTAGTGAAAAGCGCAGATCTAACTTTCCAGATGGTGAAATGTGTCTGCACATCTGCAGAATACTATGGTGACAAGGTAACAATGAATGAATTCTGGCTTCTTTCTTTTTCGCTAAAGACATTTTTAGCTTTGGGGAACAGTGCATGACACCAGTAGTAGCTGAATTTTGAATGGTGAATGGTGACCAAACTATTCTGTTATTGAGCTGACCTCTAGCTGTGGGTTTTTGCAGTTGTTTGCTTTCTTGGCTCACTCAGGTTTCTATGAGACAAACAATCAACCAGTTGACAGCGAACTGGCAATTCAGGTGACTAACTTGACTTGTCATTCAAAACTGTTCTTTCCTTCAAAACTATTATTCTTAATCCTGATATGGCGCTGACTTTCTTCATCTAATAGCTATGCGTATGTGTCAACAATGCTGAACAAGCCAGAAGGGTAATCAAAGATCTACCTGACAAACTGCGATTTGATGATCTGATGGAAAAATTGCAAAAAATTCAGGTAGACCTGAATGAAACATGGAAATAAAGAGTAATGACCCTCCCAAATGTGTAGTAAAGCAATGAAAAAAACGAAACCAGTAGCAGGTAAATGAAATGCTTCATGCTAGGGCAATGCTGTTGCCAGCCAATGGCGAACAAACATGGATGAGCTGGTTGAAAAGTGCGACACTGCACTGAGCACTCAAATTGAGATGGCATTTGGGAAGAACACTGAAAAGCGCCATTCTACCATGGCAAAACATGTATTTCACTTAGCCTGGTCTCCTCAAGGTAATTTTGTTTGAATGAAGAATATAGGCCTATGACAATTTTTTTTACTATCGCGAGGTCTCTAGCTAATCTGGATGAGTGGCATTTTGAAAGCAGTGGCAAGGCAATACACACACGGACAGACAAAGCTTTTCAAACATTTCTGGACATGGGAAATTTTCGGACAAAAAGATCTGGGTCTAGCTGCTTTATTATAAAAATCCTTCCTGATAAAATTCTCGAACACAATTCTTGTCCTAAAATGTAAACTTTTTCCATTTAGATATAGTGGGTATTTCTTCAACTAAGTTTTTCATTTCAGGATGTGATGCTGAGTTGGCTGCGAAGCCTCTCCTGGAAGATATGGATTCCTATCTGATCAACTTCCATCGGTGGTTGCTGCACAGAAATTTTGTTCGATTTCTTTTGAGTCAGCTCAAGTCAGTTTTCAATGAATTTCAAGCAACTGTTGCAGAAAATCCAGGGGTTAGTAATTCAGTGCTTGCCCAGCTTTATCTCACTGCACTGTCTATGAGATAAAATGATAAATTTTGGCTAATTGGTAAAGTTTTTTGTCAAACTATTTCAGAGAGAACCAGACTTTTACGGAAGATTGTATGATGCCGGCGAGATATTGGTCGATTTTTTTCACGCAGATGGCAAGGGCGTTTCAATGGAAACTGTGCAGGAACTGCCAGTGTACAAGGTAATTTTTAATTTTTTTAAATTTAATTTTGAATTTTTTTAACTTTCAAAAAATCGTTTCAAATTGATCCAATAATTATTTATTACCTTTCAGGAGTTGATGGAAGTTTTATCGCTGAATCAGATGAGAACGCAAGAACTAATCGACCAGTTCTATTCAGATTTGCTCAAAGAACAGGTGCAAGAGGACATTTTACAGTACACCAAAAAGCATTTCCATGCGCTTTATGATTTGTTTGTAGAGTATATGTTTGTAGAGTCCTGTTTGTAGAGTATATGTTTGTTTGTAGAGTATATGTTTGTAGAGTCCTATTTCACTTTGCAGGAAAACATCACAGAGTGCAAGTATGGCATTCTCAACGTGCGGGCATACTATAATGCCACTGCTGCAAATCTGGTGGTCGATGGTAAAAAATGCCTTCCGATATTCTACTCTATGCGCTAAAAATATCCCTGTCAGTTGCGCTAAGAATGATGGGTGGTCGCAAGCTGTATTACACTTTTTCCAGCGAATTTTCATCCTTTTAAAAGGCAGAGAAAAGGGTGCATGCTCAACACCACCCATAATTCTTAACGCAACACTGGTCCATATTGTTTCCAATTTTTTTCTTACAGTCATCAGTGCCAAACGCATAATCCCACTGGACCCCAATGGATTGAGCGATCCATTTGTGATTGTCGAGCTGGTGCCTCACTGGAAATTTCCTGATTCGGCCGCAAAGAAGACCAAGGTCGTCTACAAAAACCTGAACCCAGTTTTCGACGAGACATTTGAATTGTAAGTAAGGCGTGTAACGGGGTATTAGCAAAAACGAATAAATATCCAAATCCATTGCGTACCTTCCCTTGGGACAATAGTCGGACTTTATCCTGATGGCTTTTAGTAGTGAGTATATAACGGTTGGTTATACCCCTCGAATAAATTTTTTGATCGCCCTATAACCTTTGTTTCTCTTACCGCCCCATTGGCCACCTATTTTATTTTACAACAAGGAAGCTATTCCTGTCGTCCGACCTATTATTACCCCTCGGTATATCATTGCATGCCCTGTCCCAATTTAATTTTTCTGCAGCACGATGGTCGCCCAGCCTGAACGCGGTTCCATGCTGCACTTCGTGGTGATGGATCACGACTTCTTGGTGTCCAACGACTTCGCGGGCGAGGCGTTTCTGGACCTGCTGGACGTCCCCGGCGTCACCCATCACTCCGCCTCAGCCACCACACTCAAACAGTTCAATCTCATCCTCATTCATCCATCTTCGACGAACAAAGGTACTATCTGTTTTTTTGTAAGAAGAGCAGTGTTAGAGAGTGCCTCTGTGGAAAATCACCTTAGGCACCTTTCTTATGGTTCAGCAGCCGTTTTCCAAACATACTGAGCCTTCCGCATTACTGTAAAGGTCGGTGTATAGCCCGATACCGTGTATTGCCCGATCCCGTATATAGCCCGCCCAATTTGGCTTATATTGCACTTTTGGCTCGTATATTGCCCGATATCGGGCAATGCAAAGAACTGCGTTCACAAGGTCTTATTTACCCCATTGCGAGCCAGAAAATTACGGAATGTGTGGTCCGTGAAGCTGCAAATAGGTTGACAATGGATATTAGCAGTTTCATCATTGCTGTTGCTGTTGTTGCCCAAATTAGCTGATCTTGTTTGTATTGCATGCAGGGCTATACACCGACCTTTACAGTACGTTGCTGCCCCCCCTGTATGCTGAGACATGGCTGTTGGTAGGTGTAGAAGAAAATGGAGTAGAATAATGGAAGAACTTTTGAAAAAAGTGGCTGGCACAAAGGCTGGCAGTTGTGCCTACCAGCAGCCATATCTCAGCATACAGGAGGGGTTTAATTTTAAACTGGTCAGCAACGTAATGCGGAAGGCTCAATATTATTGGAAAACGAGTTGGACCACAAAAAAGGTGCCTATTAATAAAGTGCATTTTCCACAGAGACACTCTCTAACACTGCTCTTCTTCCAAAAAAACACATAGTAAAAAAACCAATCGGTAGGTGCAGGCAGGCAGCGGGAAGGGGTACGGTACGCCTACTACTACATACAAAGCTATAACACATCAAAATTCTTTCAGAACTTGGTCCATATTCGGTGCTGGACAGTCGAAAAGATGACAAACAAGCCGCGGATTTCATCAAACATGTGGAAAGTCTGAGAAATACGTGAATTGAAGAAACCTCGCAGTATCTTTGCTCTCATAATTTTGTGAACTTCTAGTAAAAGATTTTTATCACGTATGCAAAAGATTGCGAACAAACAACGTACTGAACAATGTACATACATCCATAGAAACAAACACACTTACGCAAGATTCATAGAACTCAAGTTCAATCAAGCCACATTTTTTCTGCACGACATTGCATAATATAAATAAATACTGTAGTCTACCAACAACCACTCGATAGAAAAAATGCACTCTCACACAGA
This sequence comes from Epsilonema sp. ZAB3_2, assembly GCA_030247985.1. Lineage (NCBI taxonomy): Eukaryota > Metazoa > Nematoda > Chromadorea > Desmodorida > Epsilonematidae > Epsilonema > Epsilonema sp. ZAB3_2. Next base: position 8,765 of record JASAMW010002887.1, read on the forward strand.
ACTACGGTACCACGTACGTAGGCATTGGACTACATTACCAAAAAGCACAGCAGAACTCATGATTACATCTCATCGCTCAAACAAAGGCATAATGCTGTTTCAAGCACTGTTCTGCTACTAAACCTGACTAAAGGTTACGTGCTGTGTCACACGTTCACTACTCAGTAGAACTGCAAGCACTTTTAGCAAACTTTCGTGGTTGGTTAGTAAAATGAACCATGATAGCTGCTACAAACTTTACCACCACTCCCTACACATTTCAGGGACATTTCAAAAACAGCTCCCCTTAGCGAATACCACTAATGACTACTGACTGGTTCACATCGCAACCTACGACTTGGCTGTCTTATTGGACCGGTACATTACACACACACACAAGCGCGCTACACACGTGGTGAGTAAACTCACGGTGAATTCACGGTGAGTTTGAACTTCGAGTTCTATTTTCCGTTTAGAGCATCCTCACTTGCTCCCAAGCGCAAAATTTTTCTCACGTGTTCACACGTGGTGAGTTTTAAACTCACGGTGAATTCACCGGCATCCCTATGCTTCATCACATACTTAAGGGGAATTCACCGTGAGTTTACTCACTTCGTGTGTAGCGCACTACAGTCGTTACATTTCACGTCATCATATCGGCGTAATTGCCAGCAGATCCGGAGCGTGATGAGGATAACGTAGGCGGGTGACTGCTGTTGCCTTTCATGCAGTCCGAGACGTCCCGGCGAAAAGCGGACAAATTCTGCGTGAATCTGCAAAAAATACAAACTAGTGACGCGTGAAACGTCAAACATTTCAGTTCATCCAAAAGTCAACCGCTGCATTCATTTTGGATCAACTGGTAACTTTCATGTTTAAGAGACGTTTTCTGTAGCGGTCGCATAGTACGCGGATGGGGGGTATTTTTGGAAATCGAGATTATATGCCTATCGGATTCCCCATCAAAAACTGCATATTTTGATGAATTTTTAAGAAAAATTTTCTTCAGGCATCATCGAGATATTGAGGGGTAAAGGTTGGAAGATCGCATTTTGCCGTTTTTCAGCGTTTTCGGCCATATTTCAGCAACCAGAGTGTATGGCGGGCTACAATTTGGCACACATATATGCCCCATAGGGACCCATGTCTGGACCAAATTTGAGCCCAATCTGCCACTTGTATGGCGAGATATAGTGTCGGAAAGCTCACACTTAAGTATTTTGCACCTGTTGCAAATTCGGTTATATGAATACCACGGCGCGAATATACTGCCTGCACGGCGAAAAAATTTGACAGAAGGTAGAGGAGGCTTAGGCCTACAAACTTTATTACTACAGCAAAATTTTTCTATATTTGGAATTTTGACTACGGGCCTCTTGAAAGTTGAAAAATTCAGCAAAAATGCTCCCACTTTTTCTATTATCCTAGATAAAAGAGCAATACCACTGAAATTTTTTCCTCATAAGTAACCTATCTTATGTAGAATTTGATGTAGATTTCAAAAATAAAATTGGTTTTCCCAAAAAATTAACCCTTACCCAAAAATTGTCAAAAATATACTACTTTTGCACAATTATATGCTAGGGGTTAAATTTTTTGGGAAAACCAATTTTATTTTTGAAATCTACATCAAATTCTACATAAGATAGGCTACTTACGAGGAAAATGTTTCAGTGGTATTGCTCATTTATCTTGAAAAATAAAAAAAGTGGGAGCATTTTTGCTGAATTTTTCAACTTTCAAGAGGCCCGTAGTCAAAATTCCAAATATAGAAAAATTTTGCTGTAGTAATAAAGTTTGTAGGCCTAAGCCTCCTCTACCTTCTGTCAAATTTTTTCGCCGTGCAGGCAGTATATTCGCGCCGTGGTATTCATATAACCGAATTTGCAACAGGTGCAAAATACTTAAGTGTGAGCTTTCCGACACTATATCTCGCCATACAAGTGGCAGATTGGGCTCAAATTTGGTCCAGACATGGGTCCCTATGGGGCATATATGTGTGCCAAATTGTAGCCCGCCACACACTCTGGTTTCTGAAATATGGCCAAAAACGCTGAAAAACGGCAAAATGCGATCTTCCAACCTTTACCCCTCAATATCTCGATGATGCCTGAAGAAAATTTTTCTTAAAAATTCATCAAAATATGCAGTTTTTGATGGGGAATCCGATAGGCATATAATCTCGATTTCCAAAAATACCCCCCATCCGCGTACACTATAGGCTACTCTCAATCCTTACAGAAAACGTTTCTTAACACGAAAAACAAATCATGAACTGCTTTCAATCATTTTTGAAACGTCATTCTTCCCAGTTTACCCACTGAACCTCTTTGTCTCGTCACGTCACCCCATAACTTGATGTTTCAATGGGGCAGTTTGCAAATAACTTTCGCGTACATGGGGTGGCGTATTTTGTTGTTTTGTTTCCTTTGTTTTTTATGCAAATTTTTTAGCTATGAAGATAAGTAATAAATACCGCCTCCCCGCCTGTCCTCACTTTCTGGAAACTCGTAGGAAGGGACGAAATCGAGGGCAGGCAGTATTTATTTTTTTACAAAAAGCGCTACCACATGTACGCGAACAGGGTGCTCGCGTAGAGTATGAAAAGCAATTCGAGTATCATTCGAGTATTTCGAGTACCCACAAGCATGATTTTCGAGTACCAGTTTGAGCCTACATTTTGTTCACTCACACACTTTTACACTCCTTTCCGCACGTTGACACATAAAGGCAGAGCTTTCATCTCTCAAGCAATGTCAGGAGTCCTCCAGGAAACATAACAGAATCATTGTATGTACACGTACGTAGTACATACATACCATTACCCACCAACCATCACTGCATAAATGCAGATACTGCATACATTTGCAGCTTCAGTATCATTAGTAGCCTACATTTGTGCATCTACTAATGTCGCATTGGCCCAGTATAGTACATTCAGTAAACAGATACATACAGTACAATAGTGTCATGATGCAAGCAGGCATGCATGACAAGCCACCGGTCACTCGCACCCAGCTTACACCAAACACCTCCTCTTTTCACGCTCTATCTCTTCAGCCACTGTGCTTCCGCTTTTCTCATCAGATGCAGCCGCATGCATGGCATGCACTGTTCACGAGAAAGCTATCGCAGGTGTTTCAAGTTACTGGGCGCCGGGCGCGGAGGGGTTAACCACTGAGCGCTGGGTGGTGAACAGTAGCATCTATTTTGTGCAAGCGCATAGACGGACTTAGGCTTAGGCTTAACCTCAGCCTAATACCTAAGCCTCAGCCTTAGCCTCAGCCTAAAAGCATGTCCGTCGATGCGCTTGCGCAAAACAGATTACTGTTCACCGTCCAGCGCCCAGTAACTTGAAACACCTGCTATCGCTTTGTCAAAAGGTAGCCAAGAAAATCACTACTAAGTACTTATACAAAAAGTATCAATGAAGAACCTTCTCAATGGTGTAAAAATTTTGAATCATGAAACCTGATAGAAGCAAAAATAAAGCAAGCAAAAAATACCGAAAAATCTCAAGTTGCCTGCGAGGAGCGGATACCAAAAAATATCAGTAAGCAGCACTAACACTCGCCGAAGGCGAGAAATTTTTGTGAATGTCTCTGTCTGAAAGTGATGGAAACGTACTCAGAAAATTTTTACACATACTCTCTCTCGGTACTCAAAATTCAGCGCGGTCCATGCACTTTCACGCAAGATCAAATTCGAGTATCATCCGAGTATTTCGAGTATGTATATCAAATCCGAGTATCATCCGAGTATTTCGAGTATGCGCGAGCACCCTGGCGAAAGTTATTTGCAAACTCCCCCATTCAAACCCAATCAAACTTCCTTGATCGCTAACATCACTTCAGAGCACCAATTTCTTGAATCATCCTTGAACATCATTCTTCCCAGTTCACCCACCCACAAACACATCTCTTCTCTCCCTCATCCCATAAACTTGATCAATCATCCTTGAAACATCAGTCTTGCCAGTTCACCCACCCAGACACCCATCTCTTCTCTCCTTCATCCCATAAACTTGATGTTTCACTCCATCCTTGAAACATCAATTTTCCCAGTTCACTCGCCCACTAGCCACACCCATCTCTTCTCTCCCTCATCCCATAAACTTGATGTTTCACTCACTTGTCCTTATTCTTGATGCCCAGATTCCTTTCCACGCCTTCCATCAGACTGGTGAAGCAGTTATCCAAGGTGGGCTGCTTATCAGGCGCTTGACTGCCAATCAGTTGCAGTTTGATCTCTCCGAGTTGATCCTCTTGCAGAAGAATTAGACCCAGCAGAGGTCGAGACATGGACCACTGACACCGACAGTCTTCGAACATCACCACGTTCAGAATCGAAGAGAGCATCTGCAACAGAGAGGAAAGAAAGATTGGCATTCAATCAGTCAATATTGTTTAGACAGCCCTTTAAACATCAAACTAATCTCAAATAAAGTGGTTGAAACATTAGCAGGCTGTGCTAAAATCAATTGTTGCAAGTATATAATAGTCTGGCCAGAGAGAGTTGGCTATGGGACTCAGGTCGTACTGCGAAGATTGCATGTACTTCTGCTGAGTAGCAGTACACGAAGAACGGATAAAAATCCGCAATTGTGAATCTATTTTACGCAATGCGCCTTCAATGTCATAGCCAACCCTTTACTGGCCAGACTATAGTGACCAGATTATAGGTGGCCCGGTTTACCCCACGGTACCCCGGTTAACCTGGCACAATTATCATAGTACTTGTCTGAGTATTTCCGGTTGCTGTTCCAGTGTGGTGAGGCAGTTGTCTCCCTCCGGCGGCGTTCCGGCGTGTTGCGCGCGCTGCTTCCGCTTGCCGGCCCGAGACACGCGCTTGTACAGGTAGGCCACGATGTAATCCAGCGTTGAGCAACAGCACGTACAGATCATGGTATCTGAGAAGCAGACAGTAGCAAAAATGGGAACACATTATTGTGTCTCAGATTTGTCGAACAAACATACATAAGTTGCAACAGCACGTACAGATCATGCATGGTATCTGAGAAGCAGACGTGTCTCAGATTTATTTGTCAACAGACATAAGTTGCAGAATTGATTGATACTTTGTTGATAACGTTCAAATGAACGGGATCGTCAACAAAGTGCCATTTCCTATCCGCCATATGCAGTAAGGCGATTGGGTTGGTCGATGGCGACCCCACGACATTTAGTGAAAGTTTGGATCGGTGTCTGCGGGGTTGTCGACCTTGCTCAATGATCTGGAAGCGTCAAAGGAGCGAGTGAAAAGAAGAATTGACAAGAAAATGACGTTGACGACCTCACAGGCACCGATCCAAACTTTCACTAAATGCCGCGGGGTGGCCATCGACCAAGCCAATCGCCTTACTGCACATGGTGGATACTTTAGGAGAGGCAGATACGGTAGGTGTTAACACATACCGCACCAAGGCGTCATTGTTGTCAACAAGTCGCCCGACTGTTGTCGGTCTGCTGACGAAGTGACAACAAACCGACAATCCCCAAATATTTGTTGTCAACAAAATGACAAGTTGACAAAAGTGACGCCTCGGTGCGGTATGTGTTTAACTCTCACCTAAAGCAGTTAGGCCCTCGTGAAGCGTTTGCAGTACGTAGACGAAGACGTGCGGTTCCAGATTGGAGATAAACGGCATGTGATCCTGCGCCAGGCACTCCAGCAGAAAGTAGTAGTTCTGACTCAGCTTGGAGTAGGCCTACAACACACGTGGCGTGTTTATGGAACCCGGAAATGTAAGGCCTCTCGCACACGTCGCACCCAGAGACGACGAAGTACACGAAGTAGGGTACTGTGGGGTAAACACGGACACCTAAGCTTTTCTGAGCTTGCCGCTTCAGCAAAGATGAGCAAGGTAGCTCATGTGAAAGAGGAGAGTTCAAGGAATCGACTGGTAGAATACTTGTCTCAATCGGTCGTATAGTTGCTGAGACATACTTACTAGGTGTCCAGGTTTACCCCACAGTACCCTATATACTAAACACCGCAAGGCAGTCGCCTCGCGACCACCCGAAAATCTTAGCGCAAAGTAGCTATAGCAGCCTCGGAACAACCACCCCTATTTCTTAGCGCAAGTAGCGAATAGCAGCTCGAGTACGTACCAGTAGATCCCTCAGCGGTATGCTCATCAGCAGCTCGACCGTCGAAATTTGCCCCCCCCCCCCCCATTCAAACTTTCCCGCCAGAATACCTCGACTACCCCTAAATCTTAGCGCAACTAATCAATAACAGCTAAAGTACGTCCGTTCCGTACCAGTAGATCCCTCTGCGGTATGCTCATCAGCAGTTTCACCGTCGTTTGCAGCGCGTCGTCCAGACACGCGTCGCCGTACAGCCGGAACACGCCGAAGTTCACATAGGAGCCGCACAGCGCCGCCTTCAGGACGCCGAAGCAGACGGTGATGCCCTTGAGGCGCATCCGGTACACGTCCTCCTCCTTCGGAATGGAACCCACCGAGAGAATGCGAGACCCTGTGTGTATGAAGAGAAACAATGCAATAATCATTTAGAAATAGGGTACTGTGGGGTATACCCGACCACCTGTACCCAGTAGTACAGCAGAGTACTGAAGGCCTTCTTTCTATGTGGGTGGCCGGGTTCACCCCATGGCCGGGTTCACCCCAAGTACCCTATTCCTTCACCGTCTTTCGGAATGGAACCCGCCGAGAGAATGCGAGACCCTGTGTGTATGAAGAGAAAATATGCAAGAATAGACAGACATCGGCACGGTTTCCAGGGTGGGGGTCTGTCAGTGGTGTTATGCTGGAACAGAAAAGTGGGGGCTGCCACATACCCCAGGAAAAATTTTTTATGCAACATACCCCAGAATTTCCAGCATACCCCCAAAATAAAGTCTGTAACATACCCCCCAAAAAACACCAACCTACCCCCAATTGCCCCAAATTTCACTGAAATGGGGATATGTTGAAGCCAGATGTCGGTCTGGGGTCAGTTGAGGGTATATTTAGCACACCCACCCGCCCCGTCACATAACCCCACGCATTCCCCCAGATTTTAAGAAATTGAACAATACCCCATATACACCCCAAAAAATAAAGTACACTCCCCCGCACGCGTACCCCCAATGCATGATTTTTTGCTCACATAACGCCAAACATACGCCCACATTAGCTTCAACATACCCCCATTTCAATAAAATTGAGGGGTATGCGTATGTTGGTGTTTTTGGGGGTATGTTGCAGAATCTTTCTTTTTGGGGATATGCTGGATAAAAATTCTTCTGGGGTATGCGGCAGCCCCCACTTTTCTGCATAACCCACTGACAGACCCCACCCTGGAAACCGTGCCGATGTCTGAAGCAATATTCACCTGTGGGGCTGAAAGTTTCTCGGTGATCGCGAGCGGACTTGCAATTTTTGATCAGTGCTGGCGAGGTCACCTATCAAAAAGCTCGAGGAGGGGGTAAGCTCGCGACTACCCAGAAATTTTCAGCACAACCGGTGAATGAATAGGGTACTGTGGGGTAAACCCGGCCATGTGGTAAACCCGGCCACTTATGCTCCTTTGAACTTGCTGTTTCAGCAAATGATGAACCAAGTAATAGCTCATTTGAAAGCAGGAGAGTTCAAGGAATCGACTGATGTAATATTTGTCTCAATCGGTCCCTTGGTTGCTGAAATATGCAGCCCTGAAGCTTAGGTGACCGGCTTTCTCATGGCCGGGTTTACCCCGTAGTACCCTAGTTTCATATGTAATGCCTGCTCTGCGTGTCTTTCTTTACAGACGTCGGCCTGGGGTCAGTTGGAGGTATGTTCAGCAACCTCCCCTCAATCCCACCACTCCCATATATTGAAAAACTACGTACCCCAAAGCTCACAGCCTTACTATTGAGATCCCCAAAATTACATACCCCACCCCGACTACCGTGCCGATGTCTGCTTTACCGTAAGCGCAAATAAATTTGCTGGCTTCCTTGAACAGTAGAATAGCGTTGGGCGATGAGACGTCGAAATGCAAGCGCTGACTTCGGTTCTGGCACAGTTCCAGCACCAGTTTGAGTACCGGCGTCGTCACATCCGGCACAGAGCACCATATCTGTCACAAAGAGTAGACAAACAGTGCAACAATCACAGCGCAGAGGTGAATAAACATCGATAATGATGCAGGCTGTGGTAATTCACAACCATCAGTAAACACATGTCTGCAGACCAGGAAAACTATATACCAGTATATTATTCGCACGAAACATCAAATTTCTAGGTCAAAACATACGTATATACATACATACGCCCCTGCAAAGCCACACAACTCTTACCTCAATTGCACGGTAAAATATCGCCAGGTATGCAGGATAGCTGCAACAGAACAGAAGACCGTACATTCGCTGTCCATCGTACATATGTATGAAAACTGAACAATAGCGCGCTACACACGGTTTGATTGAACTTCGAGTTTAGTGTTGCGTTTTGAGCATTCTCATTCGCTCCAAGCAAGAAATTTCTGTTCTCACGTGTTCACACGTGGTGAGTTTCAAACTCCCGGTGAATTCACCAGTCTCCTTATGCTTCATCACATACGTATGGGGAATTCCCTGTGAGTTTAAAATCACCACGTGTGTGGCGCACCAATGCAGGGTAAAAATCAATAATTTTCTCACATCCAATCAAAGAGCATCGCGTAGGCAGCTTTGTTATTGCAGGCGAACGCTACCCCTCTCACATCTCTCGCCAGACCGATCACGGCTCTCTGCAAATGAACGATCGAACGTGGATTGGTATTTCAATCAGTCATCTTTATTCTTTAGACAGCCATAGAAATCATCAAATGAACCTCCCTGCCAACACAATCTCAAATGAAGTGGTTGAAACATTAGCCGGCTGTGCCAGAATCAATTGTTGCAAGTATAGACCACATGTTTATTTTAGACAACATACAGTCCAAGAAACTGAACAGTCCTGCCAATATAATCTCAAATGAAGTGGTTGAAACATTAGCCGGCGAGTTATATTACTGATTCTGATATTTTGCACCAGTGCGGCGTCCAATCAAACTGCTCCTTGTCAATACAATCTTTTTAATGCAGTGGTTGAAACATTAGCCGAGTGCCCAGAAACGTTCACAGACAGAACATTCTTCTGGTATAACCCAAGTCTATCGAGCAAAAATGTCAGCATGTGCATTCGAATATTGCACATAGTATTCACTGCTTATAAATTATTGATCCTTGATGGTTGCAAGCCTGATGACATTTTTGTACTGCATAATAAATCACAACAAACAAAACAAACCAAATAAGTGACTAAAGTAAACTTCAAGTTGCAGCCCACGGCAACATTGGGCTATTGACCAGTTGCGCTAAGACTTTCGGGTCGTCGCGAGGTGGCCCCGCGCTACTTAGTGTAAGTTTAGATCGGTGTTGACGGGGTCGTCGACGTCGTTTGTTGTCTTTTCTTATGTGAACTCGCTCCTTTGCCGCTCCCAGATGACTGAACAATGTCGACGTCCCCGTTGGCACCGATCTCAACTTACACCAAATACCGCAGGACCATCTCGCGACCATCCGAAAGTCTAAGCGCAACTGGTCAATAGTGAATTCAAAAACAATACCTTAGCCTCCTCCTGACTAGCGATCGTGGCTTCGGGTAGCGAGTTGAACATTTTCGTCAGTTCATTCAGCGACGCTAAAACAGGAACAACTTTACAAACACCCTGTACCTGCTCTGACAGGCCCCTACTGCAGTACCAGGTGTTCTAAAAGTTGCTGCTTACTTAACACATACCCCGAGGAGGCGTCATTGTTGGCAACACGAACAAAAATTTGTTGTCCGTTTTTATATTGGTGTTGTCAGAACTGACCGTTTTGTACCGTTGTTGTCCGAACCGACAACAACCATACAAAAGCGGACAACAAATGAACGAGTTATTGACAACAATGACGGCTCCTCCTCGGGGTATGTGTTAAAGGCATCGGTGCAAAATAGGAACAACTTTACTAACACCCTGTACGCGCTCTGAAAGGCCGTTTCCGCAGTACCAGGTGTTCCAAAAGTTGCTGCGTACTTACAGGTCATCGGTGCCACAAATTCCTCGAACATATCTTCGTCATCGCCCAGCTCAATGCACAGTAGACGGGTGAGCGACGCGTGAAACACCGTTCGACACTTCATCGTCTTCAACTCCGTGTTGGTGCCGAGAAAGGAGAAATGCTCGCTCTAGAAAACAGGGAGGCAGGTCTACATATAAAGAAATGTGGTTGATGATGATGATGACTAAATTTACTGTAACCACAAGGTTTTGCAACAAAACAAAACATACAACCGGACACGGGGTAAACCCGGACACCTAAGCTTTTCTGAACTTGCCGCTTCAGCAAAATGATGAACATGGTAGCTCATTTGAAAGAGGAAAGTTCAAGAAATCGATTGGTAGAATACTTGTCTCAATCGGTCGTATGGTTGGTGAGACATACTAGGTGTCCGGGTTTACCCCGCAGTACCCATTATTCTTGGCATCCTCATCCTTTTACCGTGTGATTGCTCATGAGAAACTGGATCTCCTGTAGTTTCACCAGCTTTCGCACTGACGCGTAACCCACGGACAAATCATTCAACAGTGTCAGAGTGTCATCCACCAACCGCTCTCGATCGCTCCAGTACTTCAGATTTGTGATGCTGCAAAGCACATAAGGCGTAGGATATTGTGGGGGTAAATCCGGCCATGGGGTAAACACGGCCACCCAAGCTCCTATGAACTTGCTGTTACAGCAAATGATGTCTGATGAACCAAATGGCTCATTTGAAGAAGGAGAGTTCCAGGAATCGATTGATATCGTATTTATCTCAATCGGTCCATTGGTTGCTGAGATATGCGGCCCTAAGCTTTTGGTGGCCGGATTTTGTTTTTCCCATGGTCGGGTTTACCCCATAGTACCCTATCCATGAATTGAGTTACGAATTGAGTGTGAGTGCAAGATATCAACCCATTTTCTTCTCTGATCGCCGCCAAGCCTTCCAGTCTTGTTACCAGCCGAAAAACATCAAAGCTACGAGTTCACCCAGGCTGCGCCCGTAACACTGCAAACGAAAAGTTTCGTCGTCCCTGGGTGAACTCGTGACTTTGGTGTTTCGATTGGCTATAACACTGAAAGGGTTGTGGGCAACCTGGAAACAAAAAGGGCGACCTTGTGAGATGTGCAGAGCTGTCAATGCTCCGTATTTTTTTACTTTTTTTGCCGTGATATTACTACTGCCTTTTCTAAACTTGTTCCTGCTCAGAATTCACGCAAATTCTCTTACATTTTACGCACGAACACGCCCAAAACTTGACTCTCGTCCTGTAGGCCAAGAACTTCTGTCAGCTTCTGATAAACCTGGAAGAAAAGCAGTCCCAGTGGCAATGTGAAACAAAATTTTAACCACAGAGCTTTGTTTACACAGTGTGCTCAATTCTTCCCCTAAGCCCAATTATATACTATATTTGGTTTTACTGCCAAAATCGCTCTTCATGTGAGCTGTCAAATAGAAAAAAGCAAACCTTGGATGTTTTCTGCACTTGATCACTGATATAGATTTTTCGAAACTGCTCCAAAAACCAGAGGAAAGCCGATTCCATTTTTTCGTTTCCCTCGTGCTGTGGCAAGCGCTCATCTGTCAGTTGCATCAACTGCATCACCCTGTATACAGACAGCACAAAGGAAACACCCTGTATACCAACCAACCAAAGCTAAACTGTAGGGTAAAGTCGGACACGGGGGTAAAGCCGGGCACCTAAGCAAGCTTTTCTGAACTTGCCGCTAAAGCAAATGATAAACATGGTAGCTCATTTGAAAGAGGGGGGTTAAGGGAACGGGTGGGAAGAAAAAAACTTTTCTCAACCGGCCTTGTGGTGGGGGGGGAACTAAGTGTAGGGGGCCGGGCTCCCCCCCCCCCCCGCCAAGTTATAGCCCATCCAACGACAGTAAAAAACGTAAATGTAATTGAGGTGTGATTTTTGATGACGTGATCATATGGAAATAGGAGGCTACCTACCGGCAAATCAAATCTCCATCAATGACGTCATGCTCTTCCGTGTCACTGAAGCTCACACGACCACCAATAGCTGCTCCGATCATAAACACCAGCCAAGTTAATCGGCCTAAAATCAGACAATTTATGATCAATATGCCTACTCGCTGTTAGGGTGAGCAGTACGGTACGTACCAGCACAGTAAACATACCACACCGGTCCGTCATATTGTTGTAAACAAGTAGCTGAACAGTTGACAGTTTTGTTTACAACGAAGCTCAATCAAACGAGTAAATTTTCCACTCTTGTTTCCGTAAGATTGTGTTATAACTTAAACGACCTTTATGCAGTGTGGTTGAAACATTAGCCAAATGAGGACCCACAGTATGCTCTCTCAACAAAGTTTATTCAATATTTATTTGACCCAGCAAAACGAAAAGAACATTAAACTTCCTTTCCTTGAATGATCTTTATGAGGCGGTTGAAACATTAGTCGAATGAGCCATGCTCTGAATAGAAACTACGTATACAAGCCCACGTAAAATGTAGGCCTAAAATGGGTATCCATTCTATTCGGTTTTACGAAACCCGAAAAACTCATTACTACTTTCGTAAACCCAATGTAATGGGTACATTACAATGGTTTTGTAAACCCTATGTAATGGGTATTGGGTCGAATATGAATCAGTAGCGCGCTACACACGTGGTGAGTAAACTCATGCGATGAAGCATAGGGAGGCCGGTGAATTCACCGTGAGTTTGAAACTCACCACGTGTGAACACGTGAGGAAAATTTTGCGCTTGGGAGCAAGTGAGAATGCTCTACACGAAAAATAAAACTCGAAGTTCAAACTCACCGTGAATTCACCGTGAGTTAGTTTACTCACCACGTGTGTAGCCCACAAGTGATTCTGTGTGCTCCATTCTTCCCCTAAGCCCAATTATATATTTTTGATATTAGGAAAGACCTTTTTACCTTCCTGTAACCTCAACTCCACGCTTTTCCCAACCGAATCACCCGCGCCCCTGTTCCCAGTTGCAGAAGAGGCGGCGGCGGCGGTTAACCCTCTCTGAAACGCGCTGGCAGCTTGGTCGAAAGCGCGCAGAAGCAGTGCGCACGTTTGCTGGTAATCGCAGCGACCAATGATCGATAACTGATCCAGCTGCTGAGAGAGGGTGGAGAGATCATCCAGTGGATCTTCTAGATTATCGCTGAAACATCACACATACGGGCTGACCGGAAATACGTGTAATTTCGTCGCTTGAAACATCAAACATACGGGGTGAACGGAAATACGACGCATGATTTCGTCGCTTGAAACATCAAGCATACGGGGCGACCCATAATATATGCCAATATCTTCGTTATTGAAACATCAAACATACGGGTTGAACTGAAAATACGCGTCTTTTCGTATTACCTTATGACTGAAGCGACGAGATTCAAGCGCGATTCCACGTACGCTTTCGCCACAACCGGTACGTGCTGGTCCAGCAAATGGGGTTCAGTCGATTTTGCATACGGCATACTGCTGACCATCCGTGTCCAAAACGAGAGCAAGTAGTGAATGCTATTGCCCGCAAATTGGTGCATCTGCAACACACAGACACGTATGGACCAGTTGCGTTGTCGCAAAGGGGTCGGTCCGGTCCATATTCCATAACAACCAATTGCCAATGGACAACCAATGGAACCAATGGACTGTTGACCAACGCCAACAACCAATGGACCAGTTGCGTTGTCGCGATGAGGTTGGCCAATAACAACTTCGCGGTATTTAGTGTAAATTAAAAGTTAAGACACATAGGTGCCGATGGGGATGTCAACGTTGTTCTGTCATCTGGGAGCGGAAAAGGAGCGAGTGAAAAGAAGAATTGACAAAACAAATGACGTCGACGGCCCCGCAGGCACCGATCCAAACTTTCACTAAATACCGCGGGGTCGCTATCGAATCGACCAACTCAATCGCGACAATGCAACTGGTCATAGGTAAATCCTTCAATTTTAGGCAACTTTTCGAACACAAAGCCTACTCCACCTGCCATTAACCCCCTTCATAATCTCAGATTGCCGGCTGGTCGTATACACGCCTTGCCTAGGCAGCAGGGTGGCCACAAGCGAATTTAGCGGCCAGGCGGCCATCTGAGATTACGGAGCGGGTTAAGACTTGATTCAGCACGTGGGAAAGCATAAACAAATGCACACTATACCTGAATTTGCAAACTTGTGACCGTGAAATCCGTGAGCAAACGAATAATCTTCGGATACTCGGGTACTTTCACCAGTTCAGTCAGCTGGTAGTTCGATTTCAGCCTCGCGACCAAGCGACAAAACTCGTGATAACAGCCCTGCTCACTCAACCCCTGCAAAACAACAACATAAACCCAAACTACCGTGTATTCACGAGTTGCAGGAAAAGAAAGTACTGGGTCGCGAGCTGACCCCTTTTATTAACCGTGATTTCAGTGCAAACTTTGATCGGCGTCGGCGGCTCAGTCGATATTGCTTACTCTCCGCTCGTTTTCTTTTTCTTCCAGCTGCCTACTCGACACCGACCGAGCCGCCGACGCCGATCAAAATTAACACTGAAAATCACGGCTAATAAGAGGGGTCACTCGTGAATAACCAGTGTATATGTCGTAGCGGGATCTAAAAGGTAGCAAGATTTGAAATCCCGCTAGCGGGAGATGAAATTTTAGTACCCGCTAGCGGGATTTGAAAATTTGGCAACCCGCTAGCGGGAGTTGAAATATCCCAAAAGCTTCATTCTTTGTGTAAACTTTTTTTGACACCCGGAGTGACTGCGTTGTGTTTCAAGCCCGCCATGGTAATTTGGATCATGGTTGACTGGCAATGATCATGGCCTTCCATCTATTCTTTTCACCTTCCTCCTCAGGAATAATTATTGCAGGCATTCCTGCAGCTTCTTGAAATTTGGTTGGGGGCAGACAATGACGTGAGACAAATAGAGAGAGCACGAGACAATTAAAGGGCGGATGTGGCAAAGATTTGCCCATAGTGAAGGCGAGGATCGACTTTTCAAATTTCCTTCGGTGAACTTATGAAGTTTTACATGCTGAATCGATCTGACCCCCATGTCTCGACTCGACGCGATTTTGCCTCCTCGCAGAGAAAACCCACTTGTACAGCGCGTTTCGCAATAAATTGCGCGAAAACGTTGCAAAACGCCCTGTACAAGTGGGTTTTCTCTGCGAGGAGGCAAAATCGCGTCGAGACAGGTGGGTGGGATCGATTCAGCATGAAAAACTGCATAAGTTCACCGAAGAAAATTTGAAAAATCGATCTCGCCTTCACTATGGGAAATCTTTGCCACATCCTCTCTTTAAGAATGCGCGTCTGTTCATCGAAAACATGCAGTGTTTGACACTGACGAACGCATTGTGACTTCCCCCCAATAGTGGAATGAACTTTCCGGCGTCGAGTGTCATATCATAAATAATTACAACATCTTTCAGATTTTAGAACCCGCTAGCGGTTTCTTGAATTTCATATCCCGCTAGCGGGAACTAAAATTTCATTTCCCGCTAGCGAGATTTCAAATCTCGCTACCTTTGCTTTAAGATCCCGCTACGACATATAGCCCCCAATGCATAGCCCCACATTGGGCAAAACATAAAAAATGCCAAAATTTACTACACAGCTACAAATATACGCGCAAACCTGGGGGGTGTCCAAAATGCTGTGAATTCCTGCCATGAAACTTGCCAGGTAGCTTTGTCTTTCCTGATTATTGAAGATCGTGCGACGTACTGAGGAGAGTTGAACCAGACAGCCAAGGGCCTAGAAAACACAAAAAGTACTAGTAAAGTAGGTACTATTGGGGGTCATCGGCAGTTTGGAAAATTTCGGTAAGTAAAAAGTAATTACTTTTTAGAAGGCCAAAGTCCAGGAAGTACTGTGCACTCAGATAGAAAGGAAAGCAATGTTGTAGAGTGCTTCTCTGGAAAAGCACCTTAGGTCTTTGTTTTGGTCCAGAATCCATTTTTCAGACATATTGGGACTTCAGCATCACTTTCCAGGCCGCCGTTCCATTGAGAATCTCCTGAAAATTCAGAAATCGGGTGGTAGGCCCTTTTGTTGCCCCCTTTGTGCCACGCACTTTTCCTGAACAAACTTACCATCGATCGACGCCTCTTGATTCGAGGAATTCCGTTCTGGCCATGCCCTTTCGATATTTCGAAATAAATATATTGAATTCATCGATGAGAAAATTGCGAGTTCCTTTTCTTTTTCCGTTCT
Source organism: Epsilonema sp. ZAB3_2 (assembly GCA_030247985.1). Lineage (NCBI taxonomy): Eukaryota > Metazoa > Nematoda > Chromadorea > Desmodorida > Epsilonematidae > Epsilonema > Epsilonema sp. ZAB3_2. Next base: position 24,978 of record JASAMW010002887.1, read on the forward strand.
TTTTTCGCGCGCCGCGCTATCGAAAGGGCATGGCCAGAACGGAATTCCTCGAATCAAGAGGCGTCGATCGATGGTAAGTTTGTTCAGGAAAAGTGCGTGGCACAAAGGGGGCAACAAAAGGGCCTACCACCCGATTTCTGAATTTTCAGGAGATTCTCAATGGAACGGCGGCCTGGAAAGTGAAGCGGAAGTCCCAATATGTCTGAAAAATGGATTCTGGACCAAAACAAAGGTACCTAAGGTGCTTTTCCAGAGAAGCACTCTACAACATTGCTTTCCTTTCTATCTGAGTGCACAGCAAAAAGTAAATACTGGTACTGGCGCTGCTGGATTGCCAGTAAAAGGTAAAACCCTGCCAGTAACCAGTAATGTAAAAAGTAAACATAAAATTGTTTTTACCCCTTTTTTGATAGTCCCTTTGAAAAATAGTGGTGTTTGGAAGCCCAGGAGCAAGCTAGAAAGAGAGAAAATGCGTCCTTCAGAAGCACTTTTGATTTCTCATGCAAGTACCTATCAGCAAAATGGTCATCTATTTTCGCTCTATCATCCATTCAGTTGATCAAAAACGCGTAAACAAATTTTTTCCAGCGGTAATTTAGCCTGTATTAGGCTAATTCCACCCCAGATGAACCTGGTGTTGGACTTCACCACCTCCGATTTGGTTCATATTTTGCACACTAGTAGTAGTATATGATATGATGTTCCACCCAAAATTTTAGCTCCATACTCCCTGTGGTTCCAGAACTATGACCCCTCAAAGGTCAGGTTCAGAGCTGATCGGGCCATAACATGGTTCTGTTCGAGCCTCATTAGTGCGCTACACACGGAGCGAGTAAACTCACGGGGAATTCCCCGTACGTATGCGATGAAGCATAGGGAGGCCAGTGAATTCACCGTGAGTTTGAAACTCACCGTCGTGTGAACACGTGAGAAAAATTTTGCGCTTGGGAGCAAGTGAGAATGCTCCACACAAAAAATAAAACTCGAAGTTCAAACTCACCGTCGAATTCACCGTGAGTTTACTCACCACGTGTGTAGCCCACTATTATCTCAGGTTCTAGACTGATTAATGATAGCATATGACATACCATTCGAAAGCTCTTGATCTGCTCTTTTATTTTAGCCTATTCATGAAAGGGCTAGACTTAACCCTTTATAGTAGACACATGCAATTTAAAACTTTCAAGACGATTTTCTCAAAAACCCATCTTTCAATTTTGATTTTATGGTGATTTTTTGAAAAGAACGCACCTTGTTTACCCTATTCACATGTTTTTGTGCTGTGTATTTGGCTGGCAGATGAAAAAATGACGAAAATGTGCCTTTTTTATACTTCGGTCCAAGCAAGGAAAAACAGGCTAACCTGTTGTTGGAGACCCATATATGTTTTATTCTGAACACAAAGACGTTTTTTGGATATCTAATAGCAAGGCCACCATTTGTTGACTGTATTTACTTGTTGTAGTGCCCTACATTAGCAGTATTATTAAGAATTAACAAAAAGCGCTGTAATAGGCAATTATGTCATCCAGTACTGTTGGCCCACTAAAGGGTTACGAGAAGTTTATTATGATTTAGCAATTGTTTTCAAGCACAAATAGCTGACCAATATGTCAAATGTGGTAAAAAAGTAATGTTTTACTAAAAAACGATGAAAGTGTACACTTTGGCATGCTGATTGGTCTCTAAAACTGGGTTAGCCTGTTTTTCCTTGCTTGGACCGAAGTATAAAAAAGGCACATTTTCGTCATTTTTTCATCTGCCAGCCAAATACACAGCACAAAAACATGTGAATAGGGTAAACAAGGTGCGTTCTTTTCAAAAACTCACCATAAAATCAAAATTGAAAGATAGGTTTTTGAGAAAATCGTCTTGAAAGTTTTAAATTGCATGTGTCTACTATAAAGGGTTAAGTCTAGCCCTTTCATGAATAGGCTAAAATAAAAGAGCAGATCAAGAGCTTTCGAATGGTATGTCATATGCTATCATTAATCAGTCTAGAACCTGAGATAATGAGGCTCGAACAGAACCATGTTATGGCCCGATCAGCTCTGAACCATGACCTTTGAGGGGTCATAGTTCTGGAACCACAGGGAGTATGGAGCTAAAATTTTGGGTGGAACATCATATCATATACTACTACTAGTGTGCAAAATATGAACCAAATCGGAGGTGGTGAAGTGCAACACCAGGTTCATCTGGGGTGGAATTAGCCATTAGTCGAATTTTTTTTACCTTTTTACTTGTCACAAAATTTGCCAGTACCAGTAAAAAATTTTCTTCAGCCAGTAAAGTAAAAGTAAAGTGTCAACCATGGCTGCCAGTAAAAGTAAGGTAAAAGTAATTACTGGCAGCAAAATTATTGCCAGTAAGCCAGTAAAAGTACTGGTAATTTACTGGTGACCCCCAATAGTAGGTACTGTGGGGCGGGGGCCCTATTCTACAGGAGAGTAGGGTACTGTGGGGTAAACACGGCCACCTACTCACTGGACCGACGTTACCATTTGCTTACCAATTAGCATTTTACCAGTCACCAATTACCATGCATTACCATTACTAGTATAATATAGGTTCGACCTGAACTCGAACTCGAAAAAACCTTAATTTTTTAGTGAACCTGAACTCGAACTTGAACTCAAATGGGAAATTTTTGAGAACCTGAACTTGAACTCGAACTCAAATTCATCAAAAAGTTTAATTAAGGTTCTGGGAATTAAGGTTCAATTAAGGTTCATTAAAGTTCAATAAGGTTTTATTGTGGTCCATTCAAGTTTTTTGAGTGCCTATGGAAATATTGTGAGAAAAATCACCACCCTTCAGCTATACCTTGACGCCAGAAAGGTCAAATTGGCACTTTGGGCATGTAAAAGTAATGGAAAATTGCAAAAAGTGATGAACAAAGTGCTGGCCAAGAAGCATTTTCCCAATTTCCACATATAAATTTTGTATGAAAAATTGAAGCTGAACTCGAACTTGAACTCGAAAAAACCCTAATTTTTTGGTGAACCTGAACTCGAACTCGAACTCAAATTGAAATGCTGAACCTGAACTCGAACTTGAACTCGAATTGTCTAAAATTTTGAACCTATATTATACTAACCATTACTATCATACCGATCAAACCATTTTCCATACCTTGGCAGACAAACCAGCGGGAAGCGAACCATACAGGCTGAAGAACACGCTAATAATAGACGTGTCCACGAATGCTGTAATAAACAAACAAAACGACCAGTATCAGTATTCTCTTAGTAGTTTGGACTGTAGGATGCGTTGCGCTAATGCATGCCGCGTTAAGACAACGGGCGTACATACGTAGACGCCTAACATGCACAAAAGCCCGAAAAGTCATGGACAACCATGGACTGGTTGCCAAATTTTTGGGTGCTCATATCGTTGGGCGTTGTACGTGTGCGTCTGTTATCTGAACACAGCATGAGTTTGTTTCGCAATAATATGACTCGTGACCACGGTTATACAAATGAAAGCATATCGTGGTTTGTGGACAAACTCACCTTGTCTCCAAGAAGCGGGCACTTGAACGCTCACGTTATCATCTTGAGTGTCGTCGATCATTGACCCGATGAAATCGAAGGACAAACAGTTGAGGCAAAGTGCCAGCAAATTGTTCGTCAAATTTAGCTGAAAAATTGGTATGTGGTAATGGTAAAATAGTGTAACGTACTGCGCACGTATGAATGGCAATAGCGTCCAAGGCCAGTAATGTACGTAAACTAGTTCTAGGCATGTAGAGCGAGTTTTGCCATTTGTCCTTGGACCGGCACCTGGTGGTGTGCCTAAGTCCACAGCTGTGACCGAGGGGAGCGGGTTCGATTCCCCGTTCGGTCCTATTTTTCTTCCCCCCTTTTTCAGGGCCCGGTTATCGCCATACAGAACGTGGTTCTTCACAATAGTAAAATTGGCAAAAATATCCACGACAGCTTGCGACCACCCAAAAGTGTTAGCGCAACTGGTCAATATGAACTACCTGCTCGTTATCTCTCAGCACAGTTTTGATATTGTCCACTGCTGTCTGTAGCAAACGAAGGGAGAGTCGGAAAATGTCGAAGAGTTCGCTATCTCGAAAAGACGCGGCCACTTTGCGATGTTTCGTGATCGAACCCAAGGCAGAAGGCTGCAACAACAAAGAATCAGGTGGTAGGGTATCACGGGGTAAAGTTGAACCACAACAGAAAGAGCGGGGGGGAGGGGGCAAGTTGGACACCAGGTTTGGTATAATATTTGACTCAATCGGTCCATTGGTTGCTGAGATATGCCGGGTTTACCCCATAGTGCCCTGCGCAAAAATAAATGATGGGGTGGGCAACATATCATCCGGTCACTATCCAAACAGCTCAAGCAGTGGATACATATACACATACCTGATTCATTTCCGATACAATGTAGCCCAATAGTTGTACGGCCAACGAGCAGTGAAACGGGGACTCTTCCGCCAGTTTTAAGATATCGTCCACTGACGTTCGAAAAATAAAATCCGCTTCCTTGTCAAAATCGAACCAGCCGACTTTTGTCAGACGAGCGAAAAGCTGCAAAGAACATAACCGGTCTAAAATATTTCGAAGTGAACCAAATGAAAGAAAAATAAAAAAGGGTACTGTGGGGTAATCCCGGACACCACGGCTTTTCTGAACTTGCCGCTTCAGCAAATAATGAGCATGGTAGCTCATTTCAAAGAGGGGAGTTCAAGGAATCGATTGGTAGAATACTTGTCTTAATCGGTCGTATGGTTGCTGAGATATACTAGGTGTCCGGGTTTACCCCACAGCACCCTACTTACGTAGTATTGTAGGGACAGTATAGTGTGGGGTTGGTGAAGAAAATTCGGGGAAACATCCCCGCAGTACCGAATCTGCAGGACTGTTTATACCGGGAACAAAATACACATACGGTACATTGAAGAAATTCTAAACCGACGCAACCTTTGTTCCTCATTTGAAACATTAGCTCATTATCCCAACCCTCGCCAGCCACTGTGAAACAAAACCGTCATGCAACTCTATGAGGATGAGCATACCTACAGTCAAAAATGATCTTTCATGTTTATTCCTTACTTGAGTTAATATCCTGGTTGCAAGACATGGCGTCTTTTATTTTTTTTGGGCGCCAGACAACACGTAGCGAGAAAACTCCCGGGGAATTCCAAGTAAAAGTATGCGATGGATGAAGCATAGGGAGGCCGGTGAATTCACTGGGAGTTTGAAACTCACCACGTGTGAACACGTGAAAAAAATTCTCGCGCGTGGGAGCAAGTGAGAATGCAAAATCGCAAAACAATACTCGAAGTTGAAACTCACCGTGAGTTTACTCACCACGTGTGTAGCGTACTAACACTACATAACTCAAGTAGTGAATACGTGGATAGCGTACCTGACAGACTGAAGCAATGACGAAGGCAGGAAGCTGTTGATGTCGCGTGGCAAGATAATTCATCAGATAACTGACTAAAACACAAACAAATGTGCACAGTTACAGAAGTCGGTCTGGGTTCAGTTGGGGTACATACAGCACACCGCCATACATACACCCGAGTGTGAACTGTAGGTCATATTAGAGGGTAGCCTATGTTTCAGAAAATTTCTTCTTTAGGGTATGCAAAAAATTCAGAGGAGAGGGGTTATCGAGAAAATATTTCCCAGAGGGTAAAAGCACAAACAAACTGACACAGTAAGTTGTAGGAGTGAACTACGAGGACGCTGTGAACCGTCTATTAGATTCACACCGTCGAAGGCTTACACATCCCCAAGCACTCACTTTTCCTCTTGTAGCATTCATCAAATTTCATTGCATGCAACGCAGCAGAAATTCGAAGCCAAGACAAGAGGGTCTTGTAGGCTAATGCCGCATTCACATATCACATTGGAAGGAAACGCGCTCGGCGTAAGCCCGGCGCATCCATGGCTGTCCATGCAGTTGAGCGTGTCGAGCCATTGACATGCCGAGCGTACGCCCAGCGCATGTCTCCTATGTGAATGGGCCATAAATGGGCTACCTCCACAGGATAATACACGAAATCCAGTAACTTCTAACTCTTAGTTCGCTTCAACCTCAAGTTTCATATTTCGTCTCCTTTGGCGAATTGTATAAAACTTATATTCATACTCAGGTTTTGCAAGGAGGAACAGTTTCATACGATATCGATTGCAAAATCTGCATAAAACTGTAAAAAAACAATCATATAATCACTACTTTTAGACGTAGCATTTTGAAATGGAAAACGGTAACAGACTAAAAAGCCAGAAGTCACAGTTTGCTTCTAAGAGGTAGGGTACCGTGGGTGGGGTAAAAAGGCCATGGGGTAAACCCGGACACCTAAGCTTTTCTGAACTTGCCGCTTCAGCAAATGATGAACATGAGTAATAACTCATTTGAAAGAGGAGAGTTCAAGGAATCGATTGGTAGAATACTTGTCTCAATCGGTCGCATATGGTTGCTGAGATATACTTGGTGTCCAGGTTTACCCCCGTGTCCGGATTTACCCCACAGTACCCTACTAAATCAAGCCTTACTTAGTTGAACTCTTTCCTGCAGGGATACCACTGGGCTTGGTCGCGAGATCAATTTGGTGAGTGTTGTACTGGCTACCAGATGGGTGTAAGGCGACTAAAAAAACAAACCCGCACAATATTCCACCAATTAGCTACACTCGTTGGTATTGACCAGTTGCGCTAAGAAGAATCATGGGTGGGTGCGAGCTGAACCCCCAGCTATATTACACTTTTTCAGAGTAATTTTTTACTTCTTCTTTTACCAATCAAAAAGTACACTGAAAAAGGTAAGCTCGAGAACCCACCATCCACAATTCTTAGCGCAACTAGTCCATACCACCTCGCGTGTACAAGAGACCTTACAGTTCCGTTCCATCTCGCGTGTGCAAGGGGCCTTACAGTTCCGTTTTCCATCAACAAAAGGCATTGTTGAAATGAATCGGGCCTATCCGACAATTCTGACAGCGTCCGCTCCGCCCTTACGCGTTCTTGCTGGTCCCCAGACTCGTACAGTTGCTTGCACAGTGCTTCCAACACCAATAACTGAAATCAAGAACGCATAATAATGTTTTTGAAGAAAGAAACAACAGCAGCAGCCAAAGCAGATAGAGTACTGGTTCAAATATTTGTAAGATGTGCCAGGGAATCGAACCCTGGACCTCTCGCGTTGCAGGCGAGCGGTCTAACGATTGAACCATGCACTTGAATGACCTCAGGTACACAATTTTCCCTTTACATTAACTGAAAAATAGAAATACCTCGTCCTGTTGACTTGTCGACATGTTTTTTTGGTTCCCAAGAGTTTTTAGCCTGCCTGAAAATTTATCCTTCCATACGTTGAACTTTTAAATCACAGATTTACTTGCTTTTTCACACTCCACCTCACTATAATACTTGTATTATATTGTTGCTTTTCTATATTTCTTTCCCTTCCGCTCGCTTGTTATTTCTCATGGTTATGCCTAAATGACTCAAACAAGAAATTCAATATAAAAAATACGGGATTTTCATCCGATAGGCACAGCCATAATTAGAAAACATAAACAAAGAACGCAAATCAGACAACTATATTTTTCTGCGATTTAGACAAAAAGCAAAGCCATCGACATCGATCAAGCACTCTCAAATCGTCAACACCTTTTAGCCAATATTTCTGCTAAAATTTTTTGCAAATAACGAAACCAAGCTGACGAAGATAAGTACATAACATAGTTCAGCTTCAGCAGTAGGATAGAGCACTATCGTTTTAGAGCAGGATAATCCGACTCTAACAGGGCGTAGTTTCGGCAAGAAGGACAGGTGGAATTGTTTCGAAGCCACTCTGCCAAACACTGGAAAAAACATAAAGCAAGAACACCATGAAAACTGTGCGATCTAGAAATTATTGTTAGGGGTACTTTTCTTGTACTACTAAGTAAGTTGATGTCCCTCCTTACCCCATACCTTCGTGTGAAACTCGTGACTGCAGGATATTCTTGTTCTCTCCTTATCCTTATCATCATAATCCAAGCAAATGGGACATGGATCGATGTAGGCAACGTTTTCAAACCCTGGTGGAATAGATACTGATCCCGGTTCCATGGATATACCACCCTGTACAAAATTCAACAATATTGCTATTTTTAGACAGGAAAAATTTTAAGGGCCTACTCAAGCAAGAACAGGACAACCGTACGTGAGAACATTTTCTGTCCAATATGGGGCCAAGTTCATCGCAAAGAGAGTCAACCGAAAACCCCTTTAGGGTACCGTCTTCGGTATTCATACGGAATCTGGTTAGCTCAGTGCAGATGTCAGCTCTGCAAGAACGACAAGCGAAAATGGCACGAAATTTATCCGGACAATAAGAGAAGGCAGCACATAAAAATAGGCTTACTCACTCGGATAAACCTGGATGAACAAGCCGTAACTTTGACATCAACGCGTCGTATGGTGTTGTAGACATTATTATTCTGGACTGTTACCCCTTGATTTTACATCGTTGGCTTTGCTTTTCGTTTTGTCAGCAGATCAGCAGATGGCCAGCAGGAAAAGAAATGGAATTTGCACAAAATTCAATTTAGCCCCAATAACGAAATAATTACCACAGTTTTGAGGCATAAGGGTTAGGAAATTTTGACGTATCTGAGTAAAAATTACAAAAGACGCTCAGAACTACGCTAATCTGAACTTTTGATGCGAGTATTTCTCTTCAAAGAACCGCTAAAAACTTTTTTATCTACACATCTACAAGTACACATTTATTCCTTTTGGAGCGGAATATAATTTGCAGCAAGATTTCTATTTTTATTTTGCTTCTTTTTCAAACGAGAGAGAAAGAAAGGGGAAAAGAAGAAGGACGAAAATCATTTATTCTTATTGTTTTGGTGCAGCGTCAAAATTCCTATTGGAAATCCAGATAGGCCATGAAAAAGTAAGGATCTTTATATTCCCACGATTCGTTCATATCAAATCACAGAAGTTAGGCCTATGACATTGGATATGTTTTGATGACCATTGTACAGGAGCAAAGGAAGGATTGAACTGGGTGACATCACTCACCACAATATCAAGCAGCTCAAAACCATCAACCAAGTGGTCTTTCCAGTCAGCTATAATGACAAGTTCTACAAAGATGTCATAGGATCTGGAGATCTTGCAAAATTGGGTAGGTTTCGTGGAATAGGTGTGGTTGATGTAAGGAGAAATATGTCAGAAAAGTAGGGTACAATGGGATAAACCTGGCCGTGGAGGTAAAATCGGCCACCTATGCTCCTGTGGACTTGTTGTTTTGCAAAACGAGTACAGGGAAAATTTGGGCCCCAATTTCATTGTAGGCCTATATACTGAAGTCGGAAGAGAGGCTAATACTGAAAAAAGTCGGCCCAAATTATTCCTTGGTCAGGAATTACCGCCCGCGCTGTGTTAGGCGCTATTGTTGCTTTTCTGGATCGATTAGTATCATTCTTGCATGGTAACAGGTGCGTGTCATTGTGCATTTTACAGCCTATTTCAATGATATCGTGGTTGGGGGCGTTTGCTGTCGAGTTGATGTTCAGGATGGCAAGAAACGCCTGTACATCATGACCCTTGGTTGTTTGGCTCCTTACAGACGGCAGGGTTTAGGTATGGGTTAAAAACTATCTTACTACCAGTTGCGCTAAGAAATTATGGGTGGTCGCGAAGCTAATACCTTTGCTGATTATTATACTGCTTTTGATCGGTTTTTATTTAGGTTCCCTCATGCTGGAGCATGTTTATGAGCTATGCAAAAAGGATCCGACGATTGATTGCATCTGCCTGTAAGCTGCTTGCTGATTGATGTCGCGTTCACATAACGGACTTACGACCATACTCCGACGTGCTACGTCCGACGTATCTCGGAGTACATCGGACGTACGTTGGCTATATGTCTGTATTGTGAACGCGGTATGATTCAAACATTGATGCACTGAACAGCGCTATTACCCTACTCTAATGGCATTCAAGGCTCGTTGCATAAAATAGATTCACAAATGCGGATATCTGTCCTTAATTCAGGCACGTCCAAGTGAGTAACGACGGCGCTTTGGAGTTTTACAAGCGGTTCGGCTTCTCGGTTCTGGAAACCACCAAGAACTACTACAAACGCATTGAGCCCGCGGACGCATTTTACCTCGAAAAGCGGCTTAAAGAAGGCTGTCCCCCTTTAATATCCGTCCAGTCTGCTGAACAACCAAGTACAGTCGTAGTGTCATCCTCTGCTAGCACCAATACTGACGATATTGACGTTGTAATGCAGAATGGAGTAGCGAAAGAAGACGAAGAGAAAGATAATGGGGCTACTAGTGTTGAAACGTCCTGATGACCTATTCACATAAGAGACAGACGCTGGTCGTACGCTCGGAAAAGCATTGGATAACCGTGAATGCGCCGGGCGTACGCCGAGCGCGTTTCCTTTGCTATGTGAATGGACTATGAGGTTTTTCGTTTTGGGTACTGTGTACACGAATTGGATGGCAGTGCGGGCTAATTCGGGCCACCCTTCTTTCCAGTTGAGAAAAGATAAAACTTCTGGTTGAATAAAGGCAGGGGTGGCCCGAATTACCCCGTTCATATGCATGCTACTTAGTTTAGGGTATTATGGGGAAAACCCGGCATGTAAAAACCCATCAATTGATTCCTTGAACTCTCCTCTTGCAAATGAGTTATTTGGTTCATCATTTGCTGAAGCAGAAACTCAGAGAAGCTTGCGTGGTCGGATTTACCCCACAGTACCCTATGTTTGTAACTGTCTCAATTGTGCGAGGATTAAAATTGACTCTCTTTGGATCTATGTTTTCTTTAGTCTGACATCTGTGACTGGAAAACAGCATTAGACGTGCATGCATACTTTTGCTGTGTCTCATGTTTTGGTAAGTTTTCAAATCATATGCCAAATAGCTACTGCACATCAAGTGCTTATGATATTCCATATTACTGTCAAATGTACATAGTATAGCCAGTAAATCACATCAATGCACAATAATAGCTCGCTAGCAGGTGTGGTGCGTTACGTGAAATAAATCAACATCGCACAATTTTACCCTGCACATACTTTGTTATACTATTTTATACCAGGAACACATAAAATGTTCCTTCTTTACGATAGATAGCAACGCACGGCAGGTTATTCTGTCATACTTCATCATACCAAGAATTCATAAACAATTTCTCCTTTACGGTAGATAGTAATATGCCGGATCTTTCTCATTGATAAACACACTCGGTCTCCAAGTGTAGTAAATGTCGTCCTGCGCTTTTCGCGTGTTCTTGGTTTCGAACAATTTGGCCTCGAACCCATTGGATCTGTTAACACTGTCCCATCTGTATCCCGGTAGAATACCGAAGCGATTTTGAGGCGCCGAGGGCCCTGAGTATTGGGGATATTCTAAAACAGAGTCGAAGAACCAAGAGTTCATAATAAGGACTTTTTATAAACTAGGAACACTTACACTTGGTCGAATTTACAGAGAACGTAATTTGGTGCTCATTTTGCAAAGCTAGAAGTGTTCGTTTCAAGGGTTAACCCATCCTCTATTTCGATGGTCTCCCCCGTACAAAACGCGACCCCACAGAGATTGTAATGCACTTTTGGTGGCAAATGGTTCGCCACCCTTGTGGCTCAGCGGTTGATAGCGCGCGTGTCTCAGCACCCTCGCGGGTTCCAATCCTGCGCGAGGGTGGGCCCGAAGTTGTCGAGCACTGTCGAAGAAAACGAGCTTCTTCGACTCACCGCGCAAGGATAGGTATCCTCATTGACACGCACGCATTACCACCAAGCTTTGAGCTAAGTGCGGAGCGTGAAACATCAAAATTATGGGTTGACCGCCAAACAACGCAAGGGTCTTTGCGCAAGTAGCGGATGTAAGCCGGAGCGTGAAACATCAAAATTATGGGTTGACCGCTAACAACGCAAGGGTCTTTGAGCAAGTAGCGGATGTAGGGTACTGTGGGGTAAATCCGGACACGGGGGTAAACCCGGACACCTCGCATATCTCAGCAACCATACGACCGATTGAGACATGTGTTCTATCAACCGATTCCTTAAACAACTCGCCTCTTTCAAATGAGCTACCATGTTCATCATTTGCTGAAGCGGCAAGTTCAGAAAAGCTTAGGTGTCCGGGTTAACCCCGTGTCCGCATTTACCCCACAGTACCACCATAAGCCGTGGTTTCTCTTACGTTTTATGCCCGCCTTAACAGCCTTTGCGGTCCTCCTACGCTGTACGTATTCCAGCATAGGATCTTCTTTATGATCTTGTGCTTTGAGCATCTTTTCCATATCCACTTCTCCCTCGTGTCTGGTAAAGGGTTTGGCTGCTTCGCGCGCCAAATAATTGAGCGTGTCCTCCCTTTCTTTCAGTTGAACCACTCTGCAACAAAAGTCATCATTTCCGCAATCTCGCACGAGCAAGTGTGTGGCAGAGTGGTAGAAGGCGCGACGGACATACTATGAAGTGGCGCACCGGTACGAGTTCGATTTCTCGAGCAAGCGGATTGAAGCATTCAACGTATTCAGCTACTTCTTAGGGAGTCCTTCCAAATAGGGGGGAAGAATTCACCCCTTTTCGCCCCCTAGTTACCCTTAATTACGGTACCTGAATTCAGGTAAAAACCCTGAAATCATGGGCGAAAAAGAACGTTTTAGGGGGCGAAAAAGGTGCCCTGAAATCAGGGTTCTGTAATGGACACCTCTCTTTGCCCGTCCCATTATGCAAGCAAACTCTCGCAGCCGAACAAATCTGTCAAAAGTGATTTGTTGTTTGTGCGCGGCGGTTCGCATATTGCTACAGTATGTGCGTACGTATATTGCTTGCATGTGGGCGAGGGAGAAGAGAGAGAAGAGACTTGGCCTGCTGGGAACACAAGCTGAGACGACGGGCACAGTGCAACGGAAAGGAAGGGCGAAAACTTTTTTTTGCTGCTCACTTCACTGGTCAGGTAAGACAGAGCGAGGAAACGCGGCCAGTTCTCTTGCATAATGAAAGGAAGGGAGGGAGGAACGAGCCAGAGTGAATTAGAGGGCGAAAAGCCCTGAAATCGTGGTTGGGCTCATTTTCGCCCCTGAAATCAGGACACGAAGGATGATTTTCGCCCCCTGAAATCAGGTAGTTTCGTCCCCAAATTAAGCCCTGAAAAAGCTTTTTAGGGGGCGAAAAAGGGTGAATTCCTCCCCACTATTTGGAAGGAGTCCCTTACGCTATACTCAAGGGGAAGTAATATGTAAGGCATCGCGACAACACAACTGGTCCATATAGTTTTCGGAACGATCAAGTCCGAGTTTCAGCCTAAGATTTCCATCGTCTTTTTTATGGACTTGTAAGTCAACTATTTCAATAAAAGTCCATACACTTCAAGGTGTCCATGCCACAATGTATCAGCGCGGGCTGTGCACCAGACCGCAACCTCGGTTTTGATCGTCTCCCAAGCACAGCAGGCATTAGTAGCTAGGGTACTGTGGGGTAAACCTGGACACCTACACCTAGTATATCTTAGCTCAACCATACGACCGATTGAGACAAGTATTCTACCAATCGATTCCTTGATTGAAGAATTCTCCTCTTTCAATTGAGCTACCCATGTTCATCATTTGCTGAAGCGGCAAGTTCAGAAAAGCGTAGGTGTCCGGGTTTACCCCAAAGTACCCTGTGCCACAACCATACCCTTTGTTCCACTTTTGGTATTTTTGCTCCAGTTCCCGTTGTTTTCTTTCCTTCTCCGCCTCCTCTTCCCGCTCTTTCTCCACGTCTCGTATTTTACCGGTTTTCCGATCTCGAAAAACCGGAATCGCGTTGCGTCCAGATATCGCGTCATCAATCTGAAACAGGGGCAAACCGATCTTCTGTTTTTCTTCGTGCAAATTAGGTTGGCTATTTCGCAAAACCGATTGACTATTCACAACTTGCGCTAAGAATAATGGGTGGTAATCAAACAATAACTGAAAAAACCAGAGCGGGTCATCTCGCCATAATTCATAGCGCAACTAGTGAATATTCAATTCCTATAGGGTACTGTGGGGTAAAGCCAGACTAGGGGTGTAAACCCGGACACCGAAGCTTTTCTGAACTTGATGCGGCAAAGATTTGCCCAGTGAAGGCGAGGATCGATTTTTCGAATTTCCTTCGGTGAACCTATGCAGTTTTACATGCTGAATCGATCCCACCCCATGTCTCGACGCGATTTTGCCTCCTCGCAGAGAAACTCAACTTGTAAAGGGTGTTTCGCAATAATTGCGCGAAAACGTTGCGAAACGCCCTTTACAAGTGGCGTTTCTCTGCGAGGAGGCAAAATCGCGTCGAGACATGGGGTGGGATCGATTCAGCACGTAAAACTGCGTAGCTTCACCGAAGGAAATTTGAAAAATCGATCCTCGCCTTCACAATGGGGAAATCTTTGCTGCATCCGCCCTTTAAGCAAATGATGAACATGGTAGCTCAATTGAAAGAGGAGAGTTCAAGGAATCGATTGGTAGAATACCTGTCTCAATCGGTCGTATGGTTGCTGAGACATACTAGGTGTCCTGGTTTACCCCCGTGTCCGGGTTTACCCCACTGTACCCTATTCCCCCTCCACAAACTTACGGAGCCAAACGCGACTTCCTCCTTGACTTTTAGCTTGGTGGCTTCATCTCTCAGCTGTTTGGCGCTTTGCAGTCCTGCAGATTTTCCGGCAAGAGTTTTAAGCTTTTTCGCCTTTTCTCGTTCGTCATCGACCGTCAATTTTTTCGAAGTTCTCGGCGGTGATTGGTCGGAATAATCGGAGGAGTCGTGTCGTTTACGCCGATCGCCGCCAGAGGTCGTCGTTCGTTTTCGCCTCGGCGGTGATTGGTCGACGTCGTCGCTACGTTGTTTTCGCCTCGGCGGTGATTGGTCGACGTCGTCGTCGCCTTTCGTCCGTCGTTTTCGCCTCGGCGGTGATTGGTCGATGTCGTCGTCGCCTTTCGACTTTCCTCGTCGCCTCGGCGGTGATTGGTCGACGTCGTCGTCGCCTTTCGACTTTCCTCGTCGCCTCGGCGGTGATTGGTCGACGTCGTCGTCGCCTTTCGACTTTCCTCGTCGCCTCGGCGGTGATTGGTCGACGTCATCGTCTCCGCCTCTTTTCGGCGACAAATCATCGTCGTCGTCTTCCACCAGCTCCGTTTTCACCACCTTAACCCTTTTGCGAGGCGGCGATTGGTCGTCGTCTTTCGACTTTCGTCTCCTCGACGGTGATTGGTCCTTGTCCGAGTCGTCGTCTGACGAATCGTGTCGACGTCGTCGATCATTGGTCGCTTTTGTCGTCGACGAATCAGCGTTACCGTCGCTCGACGACGACGAGTCGTGTCGGCGTTTCGTCGTTTTTCGTTCGTCGTCGACGCTTCGCCACGTGTCGCTTTTGAACTTGCCCAACATCTGCAATTCGTCCACCCGGGTTTCGCTAAGAAAAGCTACGACAGGCTTCGTGTCTTCTTCCTCTTCTGCTACATCATCTTTACGGGTTGACGTCAGTGGTACAGGGGCGTCAGTATCAACAATTTTGAATCTAGAAAGAAAATAAGATTTGAAAATAGGGTACTGTGGGGTAAACCCGGCCATGGGGTAAACCCGGCAACCTAACGTTCCTTTGAACTTGCTGTTTCAGCAAAGGATGAACATAGCTCATTTGAATAAGAAGAGTTGAAGGAATCGATTGATATCATACTTGTCTCAATCGGTCCGTTGGAAGCTCAGATATGCAGCCCTAAAACTTTAGTGGCCGGATTTTCACATGGCCGGATATACAGGGTGTCTCATAATAAACCGAACACTTTTCCGTGCATATAACCATGGAACCACACGTTTGATTTTCATGCGGTTTTTTAATAGCCAAGGCTTCAACTTAGATGTGTACAAAATTTTAGCTTCATAGGCCCAGTGGAAGCTGCTCAAACACATCCTTTCTCCGGCGGTCAAAAACGAGGGTTTTTCGAACTGGTAGTGCCGATTTAGGGGCCTCCTGTGCATAGTCCAAAATAAAATTAGTCTCGTGATGAAAAAAGATGTCCCAAAATGCTAGGAAATGTGTATTTCATGCATTATCCCCAGTGGCAGCATAGCAAACGCATGGAACAAGGTATCTTGAGAAATAAGACCGTAATTTTTGTCCATACTAAAGAAAAGACGTCGATTTTGAGCTTCGAGATTCAAACGGTCGTAATTTCTGAAGTATGTGGACCAAGTAGCTGAAATTTTGTACACATCTAAGTTGAAGCCTTGACTACTAAATACAAGAAACCGCATAAAAATCTAACGTGTGGTTCGAGAGTTACATGCACGGAAAAGTGTTCGGTTTATTTTGAGACACTCTGCAGTTCCATAGTACCCTACTGCCTATTGACCAGTTGCGCTAACACTTTTGAGTGGTAGCGATGTGGCCCCTCGGCAAAGCAGAACTGGTCAATAAATAGTCGGGTTTTCAACAAACAATTATGGAGACCATACACCAATAATAACCACGGAAATTCCGGCAAAAAAGCTGCACATTACCTGGTATTTCCTCCAACGACAGTTTTCTTCTTTTTGACCAGTTTCTTCAACTTTTTGGTGCTATCTGTGCCAGGATCCATATATTTTAAAAGATATTCTCGTTTTGACAGTGTTGTCGCCATTTTTCTGACTGTATTTGCTCTTTCTTCTTGCCAGCAAGGAAACGGATAAATTGGAAATTCGTTCACGAACGAAAACGCTGGAAAAATACCAACGTCTTGCTCGTTCTGTCGCTTTATTTGATGGACAGCTTTACTTTTGGACCGTTCAAAGGCTCATGTACTCCTAGAGAAGCACTTAGCAAAAAAGACGTTATAGGAGTACGTGAATCTTACGGTAATCGATATATGAGTGTAAAGTCCGTCATTTTATGAATGTCCATGCTTTTCCTTT
>JASAMW010002888.1:0-11304 GCA_030247985.1 Epsilonema sp. ZAB3_2
AAATAAGCAGAAGATTAGAAAAGACGTAGAGCCGCGGCGGTGATAATGGCGCTAATTAATTAGGCCGATCGGGAGGTTGCACTGTGCACTGCTTAGGGTAAGGCTAATAGTACCAAACAGGACTTACCACAACAATGGACACCCGCAGCCGCCTGTTGGCCCCAAATAATTGTGCGCTTGTTCTCAAAATATTATGGCCTATGATGAGAAGCCACATAGACGGTGTCACAGCCCTGCACATGGTCGGCAGTTAGAGCAGAACACTAAAGTGGCGACAAATCTACTGAACTACAGTAATCAAGCCGTGTCGCATTTTGTATATTTTTCGGCGTGCAGAATTGACGCGCAAGTGTCAGGTTAATTTGCTTTTATTGGATTGTTTCATTTGAATTACACATGTGTATGAACAGTATATGTTGGCAAGTACGAAGTGTACTGCTACCTACATATGAAGGGCAGGTGGGTAGGTAGGTAGCTGAGAATTTCTTCAATATACGATGCGTACAGTCATAAATTCAGGGTGGTTTCCAGTTTCTGGCATCTGGTTTCAAAGTCAACAGCACTCAGCTATTTCACCGTTCCCTCCTTGCTTCTATTCTGCCATGAGAGTGTACGTATGAATGTAAATGTACATATGTAAGGATGGTACATACATACGTACATTTGCAATACAATCAAAAATAGCATGGCATCGCATTCTACAGAGTTCAGTTTCTTTGTTTGCACTAGCTTTTTCAATGCCAGACCAATAAACAATGAAGTGACGACAAGTCTTTTCGTTCGACGAAAGATGGGAGACAAGAACAAGAAAATGGTAATGACACCCACGCCTATAAGGTACATATGGATGGATGCACCTACAACAATGTTATCACAACATATGTTCCAAGAGAAGCAACCAAGTGCATTCATTACCAAAAGAAGAGGCGTGGTCGGTGGTCACTCAGTAGGCAGTTGCAATTTTTGCATCTTTTCATTTGACGTGCACATCACCATGTATAGTACAAATTATATTTCTGGGACCCATGTATTATTTATCTCAGGATCTAGCCAACGTAGCTCAAAGCGGTTAAAAATCTCTCGATAACTTTAGCTCGCCTGGAAAATAAAAAAAACCGCATGCGTCTACGTGCCCTCTGTGTTGAGAAATCGCCGATTTCCTTAAGTACTAAAAATGTACTAAATAGGTACACTTTTTTCGATTATTCAGCATAAATGAACAAGCCGCAAAAAATTTTTCATTAAAAGTAGCCCACCCTATGTAAAATTTGGGGTAGATTTCAAAAACAGTATCGGTGTTTTAAAAAAATTTAACCCCTAGTATATAATTTTGCAAAATTTGTATATTTTTGACAATTTTTGGGTAGGGGTTAAATTTTTTGAAACATCAATACTATTTTTGAAATCTGCATCAAATTCTACATAGGATAGGCTACTGTTAATGAAAAAGTATTTGCGGCTTGTTCAGTTATGTTGAATAATCGAAAAAAGTGTACATTTTTAGTACTTAAGGAATTTGGCGATTTCTCGACACAGAGGGCACGTAGACGCATGCGGTTTTTTTTATTTTCCAGGCGAGCTAAAGTTATCGAGAGATTTTTAACCGCTTTGAGCTACGTTGGCTAGATCCTGAGATAAATAATGCATGGGTCCCAGAAATATAATTTGTACTATAGTACGTAAATCAACTGCTGTTGTGTCTACCCAACGGTGGAGAAAGGTGAGTTGGGTGGCCCAAATTACCCCCGAGCCCGATCAGAATTACTGTCTGTACACTACCGTATTTACCCATGCATAGCCCCCCTATGCATAGCCCCCCCTATGCATAGCCCCATATTGGCAAAACATAAAAAATGCCCTATGCATAGCCCCCCCTATGCATAGCCCCATATGTACTGTACAGTACCTGAACCTACCTACATAAGCTGGTCATAAGCTACCCATAGCCACTCCCACACCAAGCTAAGATGCCTATAAGCCTGCTTGGGGGTGTATTGTACTAGAATAACCCTGTTTTGACCTCAATTATGCCCTAAAACATGTGCTTTTGACCTAAAAAATATGCCTCTGTGCACCTCTCAAAAACATAAAAAATGTCCCATGCATAGCCCCCCATGCATAGCCCCCCACCTATGCATAGCCCCATATAGGACCTCTCAGGGTAAATACGGTACATATATATATATAATAAGTACACTAAGTCAGTGAGCATCACCGACGTTTGTGTACACTTATGTCAAAGTAAATAAATAACTGACGCACATCATAAAACAGTTTTTATCAGTTGTGACAGAATGAAAGCTGCGCAGAGATTAGCGCAGTCGCTTCTTTCCATAGCCAGATTGCATATTTGAAAAGAAAGCTGGTTCTATAACCAATATTGCACTTTGGAAAACAACAGCAACTTTGTGGGATAAGCATTATATGTTACCCTACTGGTCAAAAGTACAGGTACGATTGCGCGCGTTTTATTGGACTTGCCAGTAACGCGCATGCAACCGGCGAGCAACTCGCGGGTACTTGAACGGCATCTTGAGAGCGGAGATCAAGTGGTCATAATAATCCGCCGCGCGTCTTTTCTCTCATAATCTGCTGTTTGTTCAAGTCAAGTCAGGGCAATGTTAGGACGGAAAGTTTTTATGCTTCAGATGAAGCACTAATCCGATTTATGGTGCACGCGCTCACTCGCGCGTAACTTTTATCCCCCTCTTAATTGATGCCGTTCAAGTACGCGCATGTACACGCGCGTACGCGCGGCAAAGTACCTGTACTTTTGACCTGTAGGGTACGTAGCAATATCCGGCTGTCCAAAGAAAAATTTTCGAGGGTGAGCAACCGATAAAAGCCCAGTGTAAATATTTTGTGTGAACTCGATCAACCGGACAACATATACTCAACTAGCTGCGCCTCAGATCCAGATCTGGTAACTTTCTAATGCAAGCTGCAGAAAACGCTACCAAGCAAGATCACCTTGAAGTGAAAAATCAAATCTAAGTTGCAATTCTACAGTGACCCCCATTGCCTGCTAAACTTTATAAGAAATGGCAGAAATCTATGACTTGGTAAGAAAGAACTAGCACAAACAAAATATGACCAACTCTCTGATGAACTCCAGCGAACTGAGAAGCTAACTTTTTTCATATAATTTCCATAATACCTTGATCTAAACATCTTTATAGGAATCTTTTGAAGCCAATCACACTCCGAAGCCGCAAGACGACTCGCTCTTAGGAACAGTGAAAAAGCAGTTACGAAAGTTTCAACATGTGAGTGGAAAAGACTGCCGATCATGGGGTGCATCATGGATTCCAGCCATTAAATGGGTCCGAAAATACAAGGTCAAACAGTATATAGTGCCCGACTTACTGGCTGGTTTGACCATTGGCATCTTCAACATTCCACAAGGAATGGCCTATGGTATGCTGGCTGGTCTCAGCCCAATTCAAGGTCTCTACACTTCTCTATTTCTACCATTTGTCTACACATTCCTGGGAACCTCAAAACATGTGGCAATAGGTAGATGACATGTTTCTTTAAAAAATGCTTCACAAATGATGTATTTTTGGCACAACGTGGACCTGCTATTATGCTTTCTCTCCATAGGAACATTTGCAATAAGCAGTCTCATGACATCTGCAAGCCTTGAACAATATGTCCCAGTTCCCCTGATGGAAAATGGCACAGCTGAAGCTCTATCAGTATTGGAAAAAGAGCCATTTTTCTTCTGTGAAACCAATAGAAATGAGACATTGTCAGAAGATATTCTGAAAGAGAGAGTAGAAGTGGCCATTGTGCTGTGCCTACTGGTAGGACTCTCACAGGTATTGGATTGGGAATAAAATAATCCGTCTTGCAGTTGATAATCAACTTGACTTGAGTTCCATTATTGTCTTTTGTTCATGTAGAGTAAGTAAGTATTGTTGTACAGGCTTTGTTTGCAGATCTTCCTGGGAATGCTCAAGTTAGGGTTTCTCACAGTGTTCCTGTCAGATGAGCTAATTCAGGGGTTAACCACTGGGGCAGCAGTTCACATAGTCACAAGCCAGTTGAAAGGTGCCTTTGGCTTGAAAATGGTGGAACAATCCAGGCCACTAGCCCTCATAAAAGTATGCTATTTGTCACTTGTTTTTCATTGAACGGTACAGTTGCTTGTATAGTAGGTACAATAATTACTTTTCCAGTTTTACTACTGCTTCTTCAAGCAAATTACCCAGACAAATATTGCTGCACTGGGCATGTTTTTGGTGTGTACAGTCATCATCTACATCACCAAGACATACATAGATCCAAAAACCAAGCCAAAAATCAAGTTTCCTATCCCAATAGAGCTACTTGTGGTAAGCCTCTGAATTTTGCAAATGACACCAGCTGCTGACACTAGTGTTGTGAAGTGAAATAATGAACCTAAATAAATTACTGCGAAGGTAATTGGTACCACAATAGTTTCATGGCAAGCTGACTTCAATGCACATTATCATGTGGATGTTGTTGGCATCCTCCCAAAGAGGTACAAAACAAAAAGCATGATATTGCAACAATGTGAAAGTTATGTAAGTGGTTTCTTTATGCAGGATAGAAGCGCCAACTGTGCCAGATATCATCACATGGATTGAGGTTTTGCCAGATGCACTCTCTATTGCAATTGTGATATTTGCAATTGAAGTATCTGTAGCAAAACATTTTGCTTCCAAATACAACTATCAGATTGACTCAAATCAGGTGAGTCACTCGAGTATGCACACAATGTATGTACTGTATAGTGTATGTGCAATTCACAGTCGTTTTACTGCCTATGCCTAATGGTTCCACACATCTGTTAATTTTGTCCTTAGGAATGGTTTGCACTTGGTTTTGCTCATGTTACTGGGTCATTTTTTAACTGTCATCCAGGTGGTGCATCTATGAGCAGAAGTATGGTGCAAGGAAATCAAGGAGGCAAATCACAGGTAATCACAGGAATCACCCAATATTGGGAGCACTGACACATGGATAATGTCATCTAATATGACTTATTATCTAGATTGTCAGCCTTATCAACTGCATTGTCATCATCATTGTCATATTCCTTGCTGCTGACTTATTCCAACAGTTGCCCAAGGTACAGGTTGACATACCTGGCCATCTTTTCCTCCAATCACACATACATATCTTATATCTGAGAGCAGAGTCCAACAAGCAGCTTATAAAAAGGCAACCATTCTAGGTGTGAGTGGAGGAGTCTGAAGGGCTGATATTAAGAGACGTTTTCTGTAAGGATTGAGAGTAGCCTGTAGTATAGGCGGAAGGGGGGTACTTTTTGTGAATCGAGATAATATGCCTATCTGATTCCCCATCAAAAACTGCATATGTTGATGAAGTTTTAGGAAAAAATTTGTTCAGGCATCGTCGAGATATTCATGGGTAAAGGTGGGCAGGTCGCATTTTTGCCGTTTTTCAACGTTTTTAGCCATATTTCAGCAACCGCAGGGCTTAGAGGGCTACAATTTGGTACACACATACATCCCATAGGGACCCAAGTCTGGACCAATTTTGAGCCCAATCGACCACCTGTGTGGCGAGATATAGCGTCACAAAGTGCATTTCTGTATATTTTGCACCTGTTGCAAATTTAGTTTTTTGAATACCACGGCGTGAATACATGCCCTGCACGGGGTAAAATTTTGACAGCAAGTAGAGAAGGGTTAGGCCTAAAAACTTTAGTACTACCACAAAAAATCTCTATAATTGGAATTGGGACTACAGTCCTCTTGAATGGTAAAAAATGCAGCAAAAATTTTCCCGCGTTTTTTATTTTTCAAGATAAATGAGCAATACCACTGAAACGTTTTCCTCGTAAGTAGCCTATCTTATGTAGAATTTTATGTAGATTTCAAAAATAAAATTGCTTTTCCCAAAAAATTTAACCCTTACCCAAAATTCACAAAAATATACTACTTTTGCAAAATTATATGCTAGGGGTTAAATTTTTTGGGAGAAAGAATTTTATTTTTGAAATCTACATCAAATTCTACATAAGATAGGCTACTTTCGAGGAAAATGTTTCAGTGGCATTGCTCATTTATCTTGAAAAATAAAAAAGGCGGGAAAATTTTTGCTGCATTTTTCACCATTCGAGAGGACTGTAGTCCCAATTCCAATTATAGAGATTTTTTGCGTTAGTACTAAAGTTTTTAGGCCTAACCCTTCTCTACTTGCTGTCAAATTTTACCCCGTGCAGGGCATGTATTCACGCCGTGGTATTCAAAAAACTAAATTTGCAACAGGTGCAAAATATACAGAAATGCACTTTGTGACGCTATATCTCGCCTTACAGGTGGCCGATTGGGCTCAAAATTGGTCCAGACTTGGGTCCCTATGGGATCTTTCCGCGTGCCAAATTGTAGCCCTCTAAGCCCTGCGGTTGCTGAAATATGGCTAAAAACGTTGAAAAACGGCAAAAATGCGACCTGCCCACCTTTAGCCATCAATATCTCGATGATGCCTGAACAAATTTTTTCCTAAAACTTCATCAACATATGCAGTTTTTGATGGGGAATCCGATAGGCATATTATCTCGATTTACAAAAAGTACCCCCCTTCCACGTACTATGCAACCGCTACAGAAAACGTTTCTTAAAGGGGTTCGCCGTGGCAAAATCCAGCAGGTAAGGCTGCTATGCTGGGGTGATAGAGCAAGTTCTAAGCTTTCATTTGATGTACATATTGTATGTTCGAAAATCGCTGGTTGCGCTGTTACAAGCTGTTGAAGTTTCCGTTTAGTACAGGTCCAGTTCAGGGGCCAATTTTCGAGGTTTTTGGCTTGTATCTCTGGCGGGACGGCAGTTAGCCATGAGATCTGCACATGAACAGGCGTGGTTTGCGCCGATCTATCTCATGGTACCTTGCTTTTCAAATTCTCTCTACAATTGGTGAAGTTATAAGCAAAATGCTTCGAATTTTAGTGCTGTCCACAACGGAGTGGACACCACTAAAATTCGAAGCATTTTGCTTATAACTTCATCAATTCTCGCTAAAAATAGAAAAGCAAGGTACCATGAGATAGGTCGGCGGAAACCACGCCTGTTCATGTGCAGATCTCATGGCTACCTGCCATCCCGCCAGAGATATAAGCCAAAAACCTCGAAAATTGGCCCCTGAACTGGACCTGTACTAAAAGGAAACTTCAACAGCTTGTAACAGCGCAACCAGCGATTTTCGAACATACAATATGTACATCAAATGAAAGCTTAGAACTTGCTCTATCACCCCAGCATAGCAGCCTTACCTGCTGGATTTCGCCACGGCGAACCCCTTTAATGATCAGCAGCCGTTTGTCCTGAGGGCCAAACAGGAGTAAAGCCCTTACAATTAGCAGTACGTAGAGGCTGGTGTGCTGTCTTTTGGAAGTAGAGATGCTGTCTGAGCGGCAGATATTAAAGGGCGGATGTGGCAAAGATTTGCCCATAGTGAAGGCGAGGATCGATTTTTCAAATTTCCTTCGGTCAACTTATACAGTTTTTCAAGACGAATCGATTCCACCCCCATGTCTCGACGCGATTTTGCCTCCTCGCAGAGAAAACCCACTTGTATGGGGCATTTCGCAATGTTTTAGCGCAATTTGTTGTGAAATGCCCCGTACAAGTGGGTTTTCTCTGCGAGGAGGCAAAATCGCGTCGAGACATGGGGGTGGAATCGATTCGTCTTGAAAAACTGCATAAGTTGACCGAAGGAAATTTGAAAAATCGATCCTCGCCTTCACTATGGGCAAATCTTTGCCACATCCGCCCTTTAATGATTACCAGCCGTTTGTCCTGAGGGCCAAACAGGAGTGAAGCCCTTACAAGTAGCAGTATGTAAGGGCTGATAAATGGTAGTAGAAGAGGATGCGTGCAGTATGGAATGGAGAGTTGAGTTTTGAAGTTGTATTTTCGGATGGGGAAATTTTTGGACACATGTCTGACCTCAATGTGCATGCACACACAGCGACATTTACTGTATTACGTATGAATGTACTGAAGACTACATATGTAGGAAAGACGGTAAAATTTAAACATTAAAATTTTTGGACAGAATTTTTTATTCGAAAATTTCCACCGTCCAAAAATTTCATCGTTTACAGTAATAGATCGGGCCCGTGGGTCAAGTAGGGTTGCAGCATGCAGCAGTGAAAAACCTTTGGATCCCCCAGGCAGATGTGGATGGGTAAAGCAGGTTTGTAAGCAGAGAAAAACGGTGGGCAAAATCGGAAGTACGGTATCAGGGGACACAGCACCATATTGGTCACATATTCATTCACAGTTTCGTTGACATGAACACTTCACGCTAGCAATCTAAACATGAGCCTGTGAACTGCTCTGCAACTGAAGGTTTTGTTGCTTTTGTGCACGTTTTTTCAGTTTCGTTGACTCTAAGATTTTTAGCAATATATGTACTGGACATGGAAATATACTGTATATACAAAAAATTCATACGGTAAAATTTTCGGACAAAATTTTTTGTTCGAATTTTCCGAAAATTTCCTCCGACCAAAAATTTTCCCGTTTACAGTAATAGATCGGGCCCGTGGGTCCAGAAATGAATCTATTGTACAGCTATCAGTACTGTATCTGCTGCAAAACTTCTTTTCAAAATTACCTGCTTTTTCTCTCCTGCCATTTGAGATGTTCTTCTTCCACAGCATTCCAGGCATTGTTTTATTGAATCGCTCTTGAACACGCACTCCTTCCAAAAGAGAGTCCTCCTTTTGAATTGCTGTTGAAGATATGATCCTTTCAGAAGAAAATCATTCCCTTTCTGCTTTCTCACTGACTATGCACAATTTTTCCCCTGTGATTCTTCAATGCAATAGCGCCGCTGCTCAGCAACAGAGTAAAAGCAGAAAATAACTAGTCTGTGACGTGTCTCAATTTCGCCGCATTTTTATTTTTCATATGCAAATTCCACTCTAACCGATACTGAATATACCTGCCAACTCCATTCATTTATGCGCATGCATGCTCACGAAAAAAAAGGAGCTCCAGTACATAGATGCACATGCATGCGCATTTTTGAAGTGCCGGTCGACTTTTATGCACACAGTTCCTCATAAATGCGCATGAATGCGCACCTTAGGTACTGGAGCTCCTTTTTTTCCATGCGCATGCATGCGCATAAATGAATGGAGTAGGCAGGCATATTCAGTATCGGTTAACACACTGTTCTTTTCATGTAAATTATTTTTGGCTCAAATGTCGACATTTCCTATGCAAATTACTCCCCAAACCACATCTTTTATCTTTTTGCCTTATATGCAAATTATTCCCTCTCAGCTCAACTACTTATCCTGTGTTTTCGTCATTTGCCTAGTTTGTCGCAATGGTGTAGGCGATAGAGCGTTCGTCTTCCAATCCTACGGGATTACCTGGGGTGAGGTTCGAACCCGGGTGCGGACAAATTTTTCCCAAAATGTCAATGAAACAAAAATCTTCTAAATGTCAACGAAACAAAAATCTTCTAAATGTCAACGAAACTTTAGGTTCTCTAAAACGTCAACGAAACTTCATCATGGGACGTATCGCCGCCACATATGTAGGATCGCCAAATTGAAAATTTGAAATTTGTCCCATACCTACACAGTACATAACCCTATCCTACAGCATAGTACGTAGGGTCCCTATACCCGTATGATTAAGGCAACCTACCGTGGTAGCCCTTACGGCGAGGCCGTAAAGGCAAAAATGATTGCACTTTAGTGTGCTCTCTCTGCTATCATTGTGGTGGCACTAAAGGGAATGTTGAAGCAAGTTCTCAATCTACCTCAAATATATCGCAAATCAAAGAGTGACTTTGTAAGAATGTTTCAGTTCAGTCTACATAATGCATACTGGCTTATCTCTCTGAACAATAGAGATTTAGTTTGAAACTACCATGATGATCATCTTTTACTATCTGTAGTTGATTTGGATTGTCACCTGCACTGCTGTCATACTGCTGGACACCATTTATGGACTTGCTGTCGGAGTCGTCTTTGCACTTCTAACTGTCATAGCAAGACATCTCTGGTATGAAATGTCAGGGTTGTGCAGATCAAAAAAGTAGAAAGTCATTCAAAACTGGCACGCCTTTAGGCCAAGCACCTCCACTATGGGAATGCTCAATGTATACAAAGGTGGCATTCCTCTGGAAATCAGCAGCTTTGAAGAGGTTGTTGAAATTACTGGAATTAAAATTATCAGGCCAATGGGACCAATATACTTTCTCAATGCAGAAGAATTCAAAGAATCTGTTTACAGGTACCGTGTATAGGTACTGTACTATGAATGCGTGTTCATGTATTGTAAAGGGTGCTAGATAATAATAATTCATATTACAGGAAAACAAAAGTAACTCCAGCTATCATCAAGAGAAAGGAAAAGAAACTTCTGAAGTCCAACCACTCATCAAGTACAGATGAGGCAGAGTTTGACAGTTTCAAGCAATAGGCTACCCACTGCTAAATGAGTGAAAATTATTCCTCCACATCATAGATGGCAAGGTTTCACCCCTGGAGAGTATCCCATCACAACCTAGCGGATCCAAGCTCGTTCCTGTTCCTTTCCACTCCTTGATCATTGATTGTAGAGCCATTTCACATGTTGACCTAATGGGTTCAAATGCACTGCTTCAACTCTACAAAGACTACAATGAGATTGAGACTGGAGTCATTTTCACCAATCTATCAGGTGACATCATTGTGTCTAGACTAGTGTCGTAGAACGTCAAACTTGTCCATTGATCTGGATTCTGGACTGGTATTATTGTTTAGCCTCTGTATACAATTTTCTTGGTGGAGCTGGCTTCTTCAGCAAAGGAAAGGTATCCAAGGCGGATGTGACCTTGGACTTGACAAGTGCCATAGCACTGGCCCAAATGCGAAACAATGCACCTTCGAATGATATCAAGTGTATCTCTTATTTATAAAGCAGCGACTCAACCTGCGGTGCGAAAACTTCTAGCGCAAACTGTGCTTGACAATTCTGTCCAATGCATATTGCTTTTGTTCATTCAGCTACACAACGCAAATTTCCCTCGTTGCCCATACATCTAAAGTATCTTGATAAAGGTTTAATTAAAAGAAGTGACTATGGTAGCGCACAAACACGCCTCAATAGGCATACATAATAAATCAGAACCTTGTCCCATTCCCCTGGGTACCCAGCGCGCTTCGTTGTGAAAAGTGCATACTTGGAGTTGGAGCTCTTCTAGAGTATTGGAAGTTGAACTTCCCGTTGTTGCCGCCTACTCCTAATTTTTACCGCGATAGGCAATACTATAGTAGGCCTGCTCCGAAAGCCACCTCAGAGCAAA
>JASAMW010002892.1:0-27343 GCA_030247985.1 Epsilonema sp. ZAB3_2
GTGCTTCTTGTACTAGCATATCTCCTATACGGCTGCGACTCCATTACTTGCAGCATGTTCGTAAGAGCCCCCCTGCATGCCAGCAAGGCATGCGGTTAGCAGCGTTCAAGAACTAGCGTATCTTCTAAACGGCTGCGACTCCATTACTTGCAGCATGTTCGTAAGAGCCCCCCCTTCATGCCAGCAAGGCATGCGGTCGCGGTTCAAGAACTAGCGTATCTTCTAAACGGCTGCGACTCCATTACTTGCAGCATGTTCGTAAGAGCCCCCCTTCATGCCAGCAAGGCATGCGGTCGCGGTTCAAGAACTAGCGTATCTTCTAAACGGCTGCGACTCCATTACTTGCAGCATGTTCGTAAGAGCCCCCCTTCATGCCAGCAAGGCATGCGGTCGCGGTTCAAGAACTAGCGTATCTTCTAAACGGCTGCGACTCCATTACTTGCAGCATGTTCGTAAGAGCCCCCCTTCATGCCAGCAAGGCATGCGGTTGAGGTTCACGAACTAGCGAATCTTCTGTAATGTTGTGACTCCACTACTCCGCATGCAAACGCACTTCCAAAACAGCAGCGTATCCGTTAAGGAAAGATGAACTTTTTCGAAGAGCAGCTTGTTTATGTTTTTGAGAGGTGCGCAGAGGCATATTTTTAAAGACCGAAAAAGGGCTGAACAATTTTATTGCTGATACCATGTATCCCTTAAATCGGGCTCGGCGATTGCATTGGTACCACTTTTATGCAAATTCGATACCTCTGTGCTGAGATATAGGCATCTGAAATTTCGCTGTCCCCCTAATTTCTAAGGTTAGCCACAGGATGATGGAATGGACTTTTTCAAAATTTCTGTTTGCAAACTATATCAGCGAAATATGTAGTTTCACGTGGTGCCATTTTTATGCAAATTTATGGCTTCTGGATGGAGCTATTCACATTTGAAAAATGCATAATATAGGCATGAAGGAAAAATTTTCCTCAAATCAGCTCATCTTCACAGGTATAGGGTAGTTTTTTACACTGAATCGAATGAGGCAACTCACAGTGCGCTAAAGTTAACCCTTCGCGAGTTATAATACGAAATATGTGAAAAGTTAGTGGCCTTTTTAGTGGCAAATAGCTTCTGATGCACGTTTTCTTCACAGCCATACAGTGTACCATTTTGATATGTCTGAGATGCTCTATCAACCATTTACTAGTATATCATGATTAATGCCTAATTCACATGGTAAAATGCAAAATAGTGCAGTTTTATAAGTAATTTTTCACATTTTTTGCATTATAACTCGCGAAGGGTTAACTTTAGCGCACTGTGAGTTGCCTCATTCGATTCAGTGTAAAAAACTACCCTATACCTGTGAAGATGAGCTGATTTGAGGAAAATTTTTCCTTCATGCCTATATTATGCATTTTTCAAATGTGAATAGCTCCATCCAGAAGCCATAAATTTGCATAAAAATGGCACCACGTGAAACTACATATTTCGCTGATATAGTTTGCAAAAAGAAATTTTGAAAAAGTCCATTCCATCATCCTGTGGCTAACCTTAGAAATTAGGGGGACAGCGAAATTTCAGATGCCTATATCTCAGCACAGAGGTATCGAATTTGCATAAAAGTGGTACCAATGCAATCGCCGAGCCCGATTTAAGGGATACATGGTATCAGTAATAAAATTGTTCAGCCCTTTTTCGGTCTTTAAAGCCAAAAGCACGTGATTTAGGGCATAATTGAGGTCAAACCAGGGTTATTCTAGTACAATACACGCCCAAGCAGGCTTATAGGCATCTTAGCTTGGTGTGGGAGTGCCTATGTGTAGGTTATGACCAGCTTATGTAGGTAGGTTCAGGTACCCTACAGTACATATGGGGCTATGCATGGGGGGGGGGGGGGGGGGGGGCAATGCATAGGGCATTTTTTGTTTTGCCAATATGGGGCTATGCATAGGGGGGGGGGGGGCTATGCATAGGGGGGCTATGCACAGGTAAATACGGTACCATAACTTTGTGGCAAAATTTGAGCCAGATAGCTCAAATAGGAATGAAATTACAGGCTTGGGTTTTATGGACCCTTTTTTCATCATTTTCCGAACTGAGCATGGTTTTGAGATATGAATCTTCTGCTCATCATGGTCAAGCAGCTCATCCACCATGGCAATATGGTGGAACAACAATGGCTGAACGTCATCACAGTCCAGAACACACAGGATTCAAAAAAACAGGCGATTTACCATCCATAACAAAGTTCAAGGAGCTGTCGAGGTCAATAGTGGCACCATTGATTCCAAAATGTTGAAAAACGTGGTTGCAACTTTGCAAGCTCGTAATTTCATCCCTAGTTGACCTATCTATGGCTCAAATTTTGCCACAAAGTATGGTATATTCTTGGGTTTCTGAGGACAAATTTTCAGCTTGATATCTACTGTATTACGGAAGTTATAAGGCTGGATCGTTAGGGAGGTCTACGTGAGACACCCTGTATAAGTGCACCATACTTTATTTACTTACCAGATTCGGAGCATCTTTGATTTAGGGTACAATAGGGTAAACCCGGCCATGTGAAAATCTGGCCACCTAAGATTCAGGGCTGCGTTTCTCAGCAATCAACGGACCAATTATGACAAATAGGATATCAATCGATTCTTTGAATTTGAACTCTCCTCTTTCAAATGTGCTATTTGGTTCATCGTTTGCCGCAACAGCTAGTTCAAAGGAGCTTAGGTGGCCGGGTTTACCCCACCAGTAGAGTCGTTCCAGTAAATGGGGTGCAGCAGGGCTTCACTCGTGATCCACCCCGTTCTGCGCAGGCAGAATGGAATTGCTACCCATTGCAGAAGGATTTACCCCCACAGTACCCAGACGTGGGCAAGGTTTGAGGGTGGGGGTCTGTCAGCGGGGGTATGTAGGAGGTCAATATTGAGGGGTGTTACGTACCCCACCGAAAAAATTTTTGGGTCACGTACCCCCAGATTTGTTACGTACCCCCCAGCAATTTACGTACCCCCACTGTACCCTACCTGATTCACAACATCTTTCCAATCCTTGATCACTTGCAGCGTTCTGCCGCCACTATCCTGATACTCGGCCAGTTGGAAGGTGGCGCTGGCTCCCCAGAGCTCCAGTTCCCGTATCGCCTCTCTGATGGCCACTTCGCCCTGAGCCCGGGCGTTGAGCTCCTTCAGCGCTTCCGCGTGTTGGAGAATGGCCTCGGCCACGCTCAGCAAATCGCCGACCGTCAGCTTCTCCAGCGTGGTGCCACGGGGCAAGCCGAGCAGACGGAAGACCTCCAGCCAATGATCGCCCGACAGGAACTCACCGCGACAGTACTTCAGCACCGGGATCAGCTCCTATAATTTGCACATTTAGTAGTGCGCTACACACGGAGCGAGTAAACTCACCGGGAATTCCCCGTACGTATGCGATGAAGCATAGGGAGGCCAGTGAATTCACCGTGAGTTTGAAACTCACCGTCGTGTGAACACGTGAGAAAAATTTTGCTCTTGGGAACAAGTGAGAATGAATGCTCTACACAAAAAATAAAACTCGAAGTTAAAACTCACCGCCGAATTCATCGTGAGTTTACTCACCACGTGTGTAGCCCACTCACTAGTGTCGCGAAGTGAATGGAAGCCCCAATTGCTAGGGGAAAGGAAAACTGTCCATTGGGGCCGCGGGGCTCGAACCCGCAACCTTCGGCTTGCCGTGCCAATGCTCTACCGATTGAGCTATGCCGCCGGACAAGAGTTCCCTCGCAAGTGCCTGCTATATGTATGTACAGTACCCGCATACGCAGCGCCACTTGCCATCCATCACCCGCTGGGTTCTAGGCACCCTCACCACATTTAGGGTACGTACGGTACTGTGGGGTAAACGCGGACACGGGGGTAAACCCGGACACCTAGTAGGCCTATATCTCAGCAACATAAGACCGATTGAGAGCATATATTCAATCAATAGATTCCTGGGACTCTCCTCCTCTTTCAAATGAGCTACCGTTTTCATCATCATCTGCAGGATCCGGCGATATTCATAACACACGGCACCAAGCTGTAAGGTGTACCTTACATATACTACCTTGAATTTGTCAATATCCTTCTGCAATCGCACTGTCATGTGAGTCGGCGTGCTTCCCTTTAGCTTCTCGGTCCAGTTGGTTAGAAATTCCTCCAGGAGATAGGTCTTACTCCTACACAGCCAAACGCTCTTCACTCTCACAATATTCAAGACCAAGAGCAAATCATCAGCCAAGGTAGGCGGAGAATATGACACTTCACGTCATATGCATAATGCTTCTACATGCGCATAGTTCGCCCAGTGAGAGTTGTCACTGGGCCGATGCCTGAGTTGCGCAATTTATAAAAAATACACACTCCCGCAGAAGTAGAACCTAACATACGTACATAAAATACCGAGAAAAATCAGTAAAAGAATTAAAACAGCCCAGAGACAACTCTCGCGGACTATAAAATACAGCTCAGCATTCGGGGAACATTTTGTTATTCATACATTCTGGCGAAGAGTATCTGATAATACCGATGCAGTAGTGGGGCCGCATTTTATACTTTTCTTGAAACATTAGCTCATTGGACGCGCGAATGTCACTGCCTGACTTTTATTTCTACTATGGTAGTTTCGTCAGTGTTCAACATTTTGGAATTGACGAAGAGAAATCTCTGATAATACCGATGCAGTAGTGGGGCCGTATTTTATACTTTTCTTTGAAACATTAGCTCATGACGCGCGCCTTACTATTATTTCTACTATTTTATAGTCGAACAAGAAATTTCATGAACCACTGAAATTTTTTCTCAGCCAATAAAAGACGTAGAGCACAGCGGCCAAACTTCTACGGCTAACTTTAGCTCGCTGTTCCAATAAAAAAAACCGTTTGTCTCCAGCTGCTCTGTGTGTCGAGATCTCGCCAAATTCCTTCAGCACTGAAATCGTGTCACCTTTTGGCAGACGCTAAACCACGCAAACCACGACACCCTACGACCCTGTACGCCCGATGCGCATTTTCATCGTCTTCATCACGTATTCTTATTTCTGCCATTTTGATTTTTCGGGAGTTTGCGAGGTTTAGAATTGCCCAATGGTCCACGCCCGATTTGGCGATTTTAGTACTGAAGAAATTTGGCGAGATCTCGACACACAGAGCAGCTGGAGACAAACGGTTTTTTTTATTGGAACGGCGAGCTAAAGTTAGCCGTAGAAGTTTGACCGCTGTGCTCTACGTCTTTTATTGGCTGAGAAAAAATTTCAATGGTTCATGAAATTTCTTGTTCGACTATAGTTTCGTCTGTGTTCAATATTTTGGAATATTTTATTATTGAGCAAGGAGAAGCGTTCACAACAACGCAGTCGTGGGCGAGGCCACGTTACCGTATTTACCCATGCATTGCAAAAATTGAGAGGTCCTATATGGGGCTATGCATTGGGGGGGGGGCTATGCATGGGACATTTTGTATGTTTTTGAGAGGTGCACAGAGGCCTATTTTTTAGGTCAAAAGCACATGTTTTAGGGCATAATTGAGGTCAAAACAGGGTTATTCTAGTACAATACACCCCCAAGCAGGCTTATAGGCATCTTAGCTTGGTGTGGGAATGGCTATGGGTAGCTTATGACCAGCTTATGTAGGTAGGTTCAGGTACTGTACAGTACATATGGGGCTATGCATTGGGGGGGGGGGGGGGGGGGCTATGCATAGGGCATTTTTTATGTTTTGCCAATATGGGGCTATGCATAGGGGGGGGGGCTATGCATAGGGAGGCTATGCATGGGTAAATACGGTAGCCTATATTCTTTTCTTGAAACGTTAGACCGTTGAAAGTGCGAAATTCCGATTGTCAATCCCTCCCTTTCATTCCTATGGACCAGTTGCGTTGTCGCGATGGGGTGGTCGCGAGCTGACCCCGCGGTATTTAGTGTAAGTTGATATCGGTGTCGACGGGGTCATCGACGTCGTTTCCTGCCTTTTCTCTGGCTCTTCCCTCGCGCCTTTTCCACTTTCCAGATGAATAAACACGACATCGATGTCCCCGTCAACACCAGACTTACACTGAATAAATACCGCGGTAAAAGCTCGCGACCATCCCAGCGCCACAGCGCAACTGGTCCATAATATATGCGTACCTGAAGGAAATCCAATCTTCTCCCGACATCTCCGCCATACTCTCGTTAAACTCCTCGTAAAGAAGCCAGTTGGCGCTGTACTCTTCCAGATCACGGGTTAGCTCGTCCATTACAGGAAACTGAGGCTGTGGAAGGTCGAAGTGCTCCGCTTCTTCGCTGAAATACATACCTATGTACGTACATGCATACATACTGTACATACATACAGCACATAGGTGTACGTGTACATACATACAGTATACCTACCTACGGTAACGCGGGGTAATTCGAACCGGCTGGGGGGGGGGGGGGGTTGTTTGGCCTACCTCTTCCTTTGCTCAATCTAAAGGGGTGATGGGGAAACCCCGGACCCAGCAAAGAACAACCACCATCTAATAGAGCGCACAAAGATCATTTTGCTACTATGGTCTCCATTTTCCTCCCTTCCCACCTGGAAATAGGTCGGGGTGGCCCGAATTACCCCGCACTACCATAAATACGATAAAAGACGTACATGAGTTTCAGTTTTTGCGCCTCCAGATCCTGGAACTCCTGTCTCTTTTCCTTGATGAATTCCACGCCCTTGAGAACGGTGTGTCGGTCCGAGTCCAGCGTCTCGTTCTTCGGCTTGAACTGATGCCAGCGCGCCGCGAACTTCTCCGCCAACTGCAGAAACTGGCCCACTCGATTGGAGACGTTCTGCTTCAGCACTTCCACCTGTGCAGCACTAGCAGGTATTTTGACACAAACATGCAGGTACGTCCAGTACTATAGTCTGACCACTGGGAGTTCGCTATGGCATTCAAGGCGTGTTGTGTTGTCTACAGAAGCTTGTTTTGCGATGATCGCTATAACTTGCCACAAACTCCTATGCAGGTATAGTATACAAATGTCAGGAGTACGTACATGACATTTTCTTCCTTTCTTTTTTCTCAGTGCTCCGTCCGTCGTCGGTGCACTGTGCGCACCTGAAGAAAGTAGCGGGACGGCGTTGTAAACAACGCATCACGCCTTGAATGCCATAGCGAACTGTTACTGACCAGACTATGGCACACAACGTTTTCCACGTACGTATTTCTAGAGTCATCTGAAGATAAAAAGGTTATAATAGCACCTGTTCCTTGATCATCAGCTGATGACTGTCGAGCATGAGTTCGAATCGGTCCCACTGCTGCTGCGTCTGGGTCAGCTGCTCCACGCCCGTCCCAGCCACCGAGCGCAACAGCTTATTCTTCATCTCCGCCTTATCCAGCGCTGATTTCAGCTAGATTCACAGTAAATCATGTATAGGGTACCATGGGGTAAACCCGGCCATGGGAAAATCCGGCCACCTAAGTTTCAGGGCGGCCTATATCTCTGCAACCAATGGACCGATTGAGACGAGTAGGATCTTTCAAATGAGCTATTCAGACGTGGGCACGGTTTTGAGGGTGGGGGTCTGTCAGTGGGGGTATGCAGGAGATCAAAAGTGGGGGGTGTTGCGTACCCCCACGAAGAAAAATTTTTTTGGTCACGTACCCCCAGATTTTTTACGTACCCCCAAGAAAAAAACCTCACGTACCCCCAGCATATTTACGTACCCCCAACTGTAAATGATGTGCTACATAACCCCACACAGTCTATGCGTACCCCCAGAAAAAATAAATGAGCAATATTTTTTGCATGCAGTGCAGCAGTCTTACTACTGTTGTACATGTTGTAATATTTTAAAAATACAGCGGTGGGTTGATAAGAGTGAGTCTTTGCAGTAATCACACGGCACCCCTCACTCACAGTGTTTACACTAAGACGGCACCCCTCACAGTGTTTACACTCAGGGTGTAATAACAGAAGAAATCACAACTTAGAAATAGAGAAGAAATAGCAACTTGTCTAGAATGATAGGGATCAATCATTATAGAAAACTATTATTCACTGCATTTTGCAACTACAAACAACAATTTTTGAGGATGCATGCACTGTGTGGAGTGTGTAAAAAGTCTGAGCATGGATGTAAGTCAGAGGAAAAAAAGGGTGGGGGTACGTGTCCTGGCAGACAAACTGCTGAATCCAAGTTTGGGGTTACGCGTGGGGATATGTTTTGCTGATTTTTTTCTGGGGGTACGCGGGGATATGTTGCTTTTCATTTTCCCTGGGGGTACGGGTGGGGGTATGGAGAGGTAGGGGTGGGGGTGCGTTCAACATACCCCCCCTCACCCCCAGGCCCACGTCTGGCTATTTGATTCGTCATTTGCTGGAACAGCAAGTTCACAGGAGCTTTTAGGTGGCCGGGTTTACCCCACAGTACCCTACATGTAGTATGCACAATATGCAGACAAACACTGCTAATAGTACCGGAGACACAAGGCTGAAAATGGAGTAAAAAATAGCACTCATCTAACTTCCAAAGTGACTTTATATACAGTTACACTTCACCGATACACTCCACTTCACTGGTGCTGTACTGTACGGTAGAATAATTTGTAACTCTGTTGAAACATTAGCCTGCATTTTATGTCTTCTCTCGCTCGAAATCGCCGGTATTGATTGCGCACGAAAAACAATACGTACATACCTAAGAAAATCATTGGTAGTAAACCAGGCCACAAGAAAATTACGGCCAATACGGCACTTTCAATACTACTTGGTCTTGGTGGTCGGGTTTTACCCTCACATGTACTACATGACATAAGTACCCATCGTTACCTCGGGCTTTTTCTTGGCGAACTCGTGATGTTTGGCGTTGGCCTCCGCCACCTCGTCAATAGTCTGCGGCCGCGAACTCAGCATACTGATGGCGTCCTGCAGATACTGGGCCGACTGCTGCAGGTCAGCCTGCACCGAGTGACGCAGAGTGTAGAGCAGACTGTCGAACAGACGCTGCAGCAGGTCCTCCACCGCAGTTTTCACCGGCAACGTGCTCACCGTCACACAGTCCACCTTTATCTCACTGGAAAACACACCAGCAGCAAACTCGTGAAAATGATGTTTCAAAGCCGCCCCATCAAAAGCAGCAGATATTCGGGTAAACTTGTGACGATGATGTTTCAACGGCAACGTGCTCACCGTCACGCAGTCCACCTTTATCTCACTGGAAAACACCAGCAGCAAACTCGTGAAAATGATGTTTCAAAGCCCCATCAAAAGCAGCAGATGTTCGGGCAAACTTGTGACGATGATGTTTCAAAGCCCCAACACAAGAGCAGATGTTCGGGCAAACTTATGAAGATTATGTTTCGAAGGTTTCCAATACTTATAACAGCAGCAAAC
Source organism: Epsilonema sp. ZAB3_2 (assembly GCA_030247985.1). NCBI lineage: Eukaryota > Metazoa > Nematoda > Chromadorea > Desmodorida > Epsilonematidae > Epsilonema > Epsilonema sp. ZAB3_2. Next base: position 9,350 of record JASAMW010002892.1, read on the forward strand.
ACTTTGGGTAAACTTGTGAAGATGATGTACTAACAAAGTGGAAAAGGTGTTAGCTCACTTAGGCAATTTCTCCGCGTCTCGCCCGCGAAGCTTGATCATTTTGAACTCGTTCTCCCAGTCCAGAACACTTGTGAATTTTGCTTCAATCAAAGCCTCCATATCTACCTGTCCTAATACCACCCAATCCTGTAAACAATACAAGCATTTATCTCAAGCATCACAATCTCTTCATCATGGTTTTGATAAATAAATTAGTAACAAAATACCGAAAATTGATGTTGAAGTTGCGTGAGCTTGGTGAAAAGCTGGTGCGCTTTCTGGTACACGCTTTGGTATCTGTCCGCATTCCTCTCGATCATCACCGGAAATATGCTGTTTTCAGGAATGATGTCATGAACGCCCTTGAATACATTCGGAATACTGAGAAACTTCTTCAGTTCCCGATAATATTTCGCTTGGATTTCTTCCAACGGAGGTCGAAATTGGAGCTTCTGCTGTCTGCAAAACAGCAGAGAAAATTTACTTTTACAACTTGACATCACTAACATCCTATGCCCCAGCACACTAATTAGTTTTCAATCATTTCACTTCAAATTTGAAAAAAAAACCTGAAAATTAGTTCCGCTTTGATTTCCGGCAGTTGCTGGTTGATGCTCTCCAGACCCAGTTGGTATTGGTGTTCCAGTGCTTTGTACAGTTGTCGGTCCCAGTGAGCTTTCCAGGGCTTCATGTTGGAAGGATTGAACCCTTCTCGCTCCACATCTTTAAAAACCTCGCGAATCTCCGTCAGCGTGTCCTTCCAACGCTGTTGCTGACGCAGCAGATCAGTGTGCATCAGCTCTGTCACCTGAATGAAAGAAACAGGCTGTTTTTTCAAAAATAAAATCCAGCTACACTCTAGTGTTTGTTCCGTACTAATGGCACGCTTAGGATGCGGAAAATGAAATGCAATTCTTCTTGTTTCGAGTATGGACCAGTTGCGCTAAATCCGGCCACCAAAGCTTCAGGGGTGCATATCTCAGCAATCAATGGATCAAAATGAGACGAATAGGACATCAATCGCTTGCTTGAACTCTTCTCTTTCAAAAGAGCTATTCATTCGGTTCATCATTTGTTGAAATAGCAAGAAAAAAGGTCCTTGGGTGGCCGGGTTTACCCCACAGTACCCTACCTATGATCCATGTATGTACTAGCATGATACCTAGTACGACCTACATACTGTACCTTATCGCTGATGATCTGATGACACTTTCTCAATCTGCGATTCTGCGTGGTGAGGCGATCCGCGGCTGCCTGCAACTTCTGAATGAAAGCCTCCAGTTCTTTCGGGTTGTCCCAGGTGACTTGTACAGCAGAGGTGGCGCCGCCCCCAGTTCCTCCTCCCTTGGGACTTTTCACCAGCTTCTCGAACGCCAACGCCGCGTCTAACATCAGCGCCTGTTGACACGGTAGCATCTGCTGGTCGATTATGTTGTAAAAGTGTGCCACCTGCAAATAATATACAGTACGTACACAGGGGTAGGGAATGCGTATTACTGTAAGTAATATGTGGAATAGAGTGTTGGGTGAAACATGGTTCCTTCGTGCTCTACGAGGACCACAGTGTGCACGATAACAAGAGTTATCTTCTCTTCGAATCAAGAATAAATAATACGTCAAGCGTTAGCAAAGATGAATAATGCACAATAATATGTAGAGTAGAGTAATGCGGGATAATCCGCGGCCACCTAGTACTGAAAACCGTTCTTTCTACTACTACTAGTACTACGTGGCTGGCCGGATTTACCCCACCAATAAAACCGTCCGGGTTTGCCCCGTGACACGTATCTTTTACACCTACAGTATGTACCTGTTTGAGGATGATGGCGTGTTTGTAGAACTTCTGTGCAGTGTTGGCGCAATGCAGTATCTTGGCTGGTATGGGATATCCGAGGCCACTCAGTTGCCTCACTTCCCGTAGAAGGCGTACCAAACGGTCGCTGTAGTTCACGCGCAACGTTCCCTTCTTGCTGTGTAGCTCCATCAGCTTACCACTGGTTTCCAACCTATAGAAAACGAACTGGCTATAGTCTGCCCAGAGAAAGTTCGCAATGGAACTCAAGTCGCATTGTGCAGTTTGTGTGTACTTCTGCAACATAGGAGTACACGAAGCACGGACAGAAATCCGCATTTGTGCATCTATTTTACGCACAACGACTGAGTTTCATAGCGAACTCTTTGCGTGGCTAAATTACAGTGTCATTCCTCAAAAGGGGCAATTGTCCGACCAAGGTCATTCCAGAGGTGTAGCTCAATGGTTAGAACGCTCGCCTAGAATGCAATAGGTCCAGGGTTCGATTCCCTTCCTAGCACATTTCCTTTAGCTCACGTTTCAACACTACAGACTACAATACACCAAGCCATCAACTCTTATAGTAGCCTGAGACTACAAATAAAGCAAGCGCCGCATTCTTGAACCAAGAATGCATATACGACGTATTACGTACCCTATGGGATCTGCGGGATCGTCGATGGACTGTATGAGATCGCGACACCAGCTGTCAAACTGTTCGCGTCTGTAGGTGCGCATCTCTTCTGCTAACTCCAGGCTGGCCTGTCTGAACTGTTTGTACTGACTCAGATCCTCCAAAAGAGCCTCGGCCATACGCAAATTGCTTTCCAACTAGAAAAGAGCACAGCAAAAGGTACAACACCACATACACAACACATGCTACTGCGCACATTGGGCATTGGCCTTTTGTAACCTGACCTACCATTGACCAGATGTATGGAAGAAAGGAGAAAGCATCGTAGTAAGTAGGGAACTATGGGGTAAACCCGGCCATGGGAAAATCCCGTCACCCAAGTTTCAGTCCAAAGAAACTTTGGTGGCCGGGTTTACCCCATGACCGGGTTTACTCCACAATACCCTGTAATACCGTATTTACCGGTAGATAACCCCCCAATGCATAACCCCCCCCCCCCCCAATGCATACCCCCATATTGGCAAAACATAAAAAATGCCCAATGCATAACCCCCCCCCCCTATGCATACCCCCATATGTACTGTACAGTACCTGAACCTACCTATGTAAGCTGGTCATATAGTACCCATAGCCACTCCCACACCAAGCTAAGATGCCTATAGGCCTGCTTGGGGGTGTATTGTACTAGAATAACCGTGTTTTGACCTCAATTATGCCCTAAAACACGTGCTTTTGACCTAAAAAATATGCCTCTGCGCACCACTCAAAAACATAAGGCCCCATGCATAAACCCCCCCCCCCCCCCCCAATGCATAACCCCCCCCCCCCCCCCCCTATGCATACCCCCATATGGGACCTCTCAATTTTTGCATACCCCCATGGGGCTATGCACCGGTAAATACGGTACATAGTGCGCGTAATTACACACTTGAGGCTTTTTGAGTGAACTGGTAAATAGGGTACTGTGGGGTAAATCCGGCCACCTAAGCTCCTTCGAACTTGCTGTTTTAGGAAATGATGAACCAAATAGCTCACTTATAGGAGAGTTCAAGGAATCGATATATAGGGTGTTTCATAATAAACTCTCCGGATGTTTGCTCCTCTCATTTATCAACCGAGCGTTCGATTTCAGTGCGCTCTTTTACTTTTGGTAGCGAAGGCTTCTACAGTTGTGCAGGCAAAATTTCAGCCCTGTAGTCCTCCTACCGAGGAAGTTATGAAAGCTCAAAATTTCGGACCCAAAAATTTACGTTTTTTTTACTATGGGGGATAAACCCGGGCTAAGGCCGAAGTTTGTACTCCACGGATGATTTTTTCAATTTTCTTCACAATGACCCAGTAGATTTGGTTCTTCCCTGTCTTACATGGCCAACATGGGATATTGAACTGGATTTGAAATGTATTAGCTTTTGGATGGTAGAATATGCTCTTTATTAAGGGTTTTTCTCGTGCTCCGAAAGGGCCGGACCAGCCGGCCGGCCGAAGGATTAGTGCGTTTCTCATGCTCCAAAACGGGCCGGCGGTCCGGACTTTTTCGTCCCAGCCCAAGACATCGGATGAAACGGACGAGCTTTTGTTTCCTCCCTCTTGAGTGGTCATAAAGAGGATTAGGGTCAGCGTGGGGGAGAGGGAAGGAGGGAGAAGGGCCGACTTAATCCTATTTGCTCAAGAGGAAGGCGACGGGCCTTGGCCAATTTGTGTTTCTCATGTTTGGTCCGGCCCACTTATGTTTTGGTCCGTCCCGCCGGCCGCGAAAAAAGCATGAGAAAAACCCCTATTGTGGTTCAATATTAGGCAAATCCTCGATTTCTGAGGTCAGCCTTTCTGATCTGTTTTGAGCCGCTTCCTGTTGGCCTAAAAAGTTGAAATTTTGCAGGCATAAACGTTGAAGCCTTGTCTACTTAAGAAACGTTTTCTGTAAGGATTGAGAGTAGCCTATAGTGTACGCGGATGGGGGGTATTTTTGGAAATCGAGATTATATGCCTATCGGATTCCCCATCAAAAACTGCATATTTTGATGAATTTTTAAAAAGAATTTTCTTCAGGCATCATCGAGATATTGAGGGGTAAAGGTTGGAAGATCGCATTTTGCCGTTTTTCAGCGTTTTCAGCCATATTTCAGCAACCGGAGCGTGTGGCGGGCTACAATTTGGCACACATATATGCCCCATAGGGACCCATGTCTGGACCAAATTTGAGCCCAATCTGCCACTTGTATGGCGAGATATAGTGTCGGAAAGCTCACACTTAAGTATTTTGCACCTGTTGCAAATTCGGTTATATGAATACCACGGCGCGAATATACCGCCTGCACGGCGAAAAAATTTGACAGAAGGTAGAGGAGGCTTAGGCCTACAAACTTTATTACTACAGCAAAATTTTTCTATATTTGGAATTTTGACTACAGGCCTCTTGAAAGTTGAAAAATTCAGCAAAAATGCTCCCACTTTTTCTATTATCCTAGATAAAAGAGCAATACCACTGAAATTTTTTCCTCATAAGTAACCTATCTTATGCAGAATTTGATGTAGATTTCAAAAATAAAATTGGTTTTCCCAAAAAAATAACCCATACCCAAAAAATGTCAAAAATATATTACTTTTTCTCAATTATATGCTAGGGGTTAAATTTTTTGGGAAAACCAATTTTATTTTTGTAATCTACATCAAATTCTACATAAGATAGGTTACTTATGAGGAAAAAATTTCAGTGGTATTGCTCTTTTATCTAGGATAATAGAACAAGTGGGAGCATTTTTGCTGAATTTTTCAACTTTCAAGAGGCCCGTAGTCAAAATTCCAAATATAGAAAAATTTTGCTGTAGTAATAAAGTTTGTAGGCCTAAGCCTCCTCTACCTTCTGTCAAATTTTTTCGCCGTGCAGGCGGTATATTCGCGCCGTGGTATTCATATAACCGAATTTGCAACAGGTGCAAAATACTTAAGTGTGAGCTTTCCGACACTATATCTCGCCATACAAGTGGCAGATTGGGCTCAAATTTGGTCCAGACATGGGTCCCTATGGGGCATATATGTGTGCCAAATTGTAGCCCGCCACACGCTCCGGTTGCTGAAATATGGCTGAAAACGCTGAAAAACGGCAAAATGCGATCTTCCAACCTTTACCCCTCAATATCTCGATGACGCCTGAAGAAAATTCTTTTTAAAAATTCATCAAAATATGCAGTTTTTGATGGAGAATCCGATAGGCATATTATCTCGATTTCCAAAAATACCCCCCATCCGCGTACTATGCAACCGCTACAGAAAACGTCTCTTAATGCAAAAGACCGCATTTGAAAATGACACCCCCCTGTGGAGATAGAAACACAAACATCCGGAGAGAGTATATTATGAAACACCCTGTACTTGTCTCAATCGGTCCATAGTTGCTAACATATCCAGCCTTGAAACTTAGGTGGCCGGATTTTCCCAAGGCCGAGTTTGTTTACCCCATAGTACCCTGGTATGTTTCAGCAGTTTGTTACTTTATGTATGTATGTATCTAGGGTAATATGTGGTAAACCCGGACACCTAAGCTTTTCTGAACTTGCAGCTTCAGCAAATGATGAAAATGGTAGCTAATTTGAAAGAGGGGACTTCCAGGAATCGATTGGTAGAATATTTGTCTCAATCGGTCGTATGGTTGCTGAGAAATAAAATACTAGATGTCCGGTTTTACCCCAGTGTCCGGGTTTACCCCACAGTACCCTGCGTAAGTATATACTTTGGCTTCCTGCTGCCGCACCCAGACGATGCCGGCGACGATTTCGGTCATCTCTCGACCTTGCGGAATTTCTCCGCGACTGCTCCGTCGCTGGAAATCCTCTCGCTGTGTCTTCACATGATCGATCAGCCGACCTAACAGCGTTTCCCTGAAGTGAAGCAATCAGCTAATGTTTCAAACGGAGAATAAGAGAAGAGAAACAGTGGTGTGACAGTGGACGCTTTCAATTTGAAAAAGAACGTGTCAAAGATAAAGAATTCTGAAAAAAATAAAATGTTATCATTTTCACGGCTCATGGGCGAAGAAGGCGTCAAAAATATTGAACAAGTAAGAATACGGAAAAAATCACAGTATTACAAAATTTCGTGATTCGTGAAACATAACATGATCTTCACGAGTTTTCTTTTCTTCCGTCCGTTCGAAAAAAACGGAATTTTATATGCGCGCACTTTTTTGTACACAAATAATGCACATCGTGCACGAAATCAAGCCGGTGTCAACAGTGCGAATGCCGTTCCTTTGCCCTCACCTTTCTGTTTGCAGTTCATTCTTCATCGCAGATATTTTGACCAAGTCTTTGTACTGCGAAAATTGCTTCAACATCTGAAAAATACTAAGCAAATGTGAAAAGGAAACAATATCAACATAATCCTAAATTCGTACGACACCTGCGGGAGACCGTATTCGTACATATACACTCTATAGTATTCGCTAATTTGCAAAAGATGGTGGTAGGTAAATAAAGGAAAGTCGCGACTCGCGAGCTGACCCATCTGTTTTTCAGTGCGTTTTTTATCGGTGCCGGCGGGTGTTGGTCTGTGGTCGCCGATCAAAAAACGCACTGAAGAACATAACGATCCAGCTGATTTCCTGAGATGCTACATGCAATATGCTACTTGTTGCGTATTCAAGTCCGGTGTTCGCAAGCTTGACTTCAGCATCGGAAGCACGCGAGAAGCGTAGGGCTGAATATTCTTTTCAAACTGCTGAAGCCTACTCGTCCATGCAGATTCCGTATATGGATTGTAGTGCAGTGGATTCATTCCTCGAAAAGCTGACGGTGCCGGACCTTTATCGCCATCCAAAATTGATCGATCTTCCAATAAAATCGATAATTGTTCGGTCATAGTGCGGACGGCTAGTATCTAAAAGTACATACAGTATATACAGTAGAAGGCTTTCCGCGTTCCGTTCTATCATACTTCTCGGTATGTATAGCTCTAAGCCCAGCCCAGCCCGTTCTTGATTAGCCATAAGCCATAGCAAAATATTTTTGGTCATAAAACAAAAGCCATAGTATCGAACACGACGCAATGAATGCAATGAAAGCAGCAGTAAAAGAAACCAGACTGACAAAACTTCCTGGCAAGACGCAAGAGTGACAAAAGCAGCAGGGGTGTCAGAACGGCGAAGCAATAACACAATGCAAATTCATCAACCACAAGGGGTGCTAGACTGATAAAAACCTCATGTGAGTAATTTGCATGATTGTCATGTGTGCGCCGTATTGCATGTTAGTTCAGTGATTGATAATTTACCGATTTCAATCGCTCTTTGAATCCCATCAGATAGGCCGGTTTCAGCTCTTCGCCCTTCCACTGATGCGACGGCAGTCTTCGCCACAGCTGATTGGTCAACACGGAGCAGGCCGTCTCCCATTGGTCGCAAAGGCCAACAGCTGCGCGCAACTGCTCAGCAGTGTCCGCGCCTGACCACAGGTGCAGATTCTCCAGCTTGGATTGCAGAAAACTGCTGACAAAGTTTGCTGCAAGCAAAGTCAAGAACGTTACGCTGCAGCTGAAACATCGAGTTTTATGAGTTGATCTGTTCCCTATACGAAAACATTCACTTAGCATACCGGTCACATCCAATAGGCGTCTCATGCGCTCTTCGGGGTAGGGATCTGTCTCCTCCTGTTTCCAGAGCTCATCGTACACGTCTTGAACCATCTCCAACGCTTCTGAAAATTCTTCCAGTTCCATCCGTTCAACATTGCCAAACTCTTTGAAGAGCGGTTGAAAGATGCCGCTGTATCGCTGAGCAGTTGCGTTGCTACCAGCCGATGCCGTATCCGTCCAGAATTGGAATTCATCCATGGGGGATAGAATTGCTTCAACAAAAATTTATTTGTTAGGTAGGTACCCTATATTTCCATACCGTCATGATGATGATGAAATAAATTTACTGTAGCCACAAGATATTGCAAAACAAAACAAAAATCAAATACATAATATACTGTACGTACGCCCGACGCAATGATGCATCCGGGAGCACTACTGAAGCATCCGCACTTGACGGGCTACCCAGCAGTGCCCCCATCAACATCAGTACGCCAGGCCTCAAAATATCAAATCACTTTGCCCTAATGCCATGAAACTCCACTGTTTGGGGCCAATTGGCCCTCTTACATCCCAGTGGTGTTTCTTACCTAAGTAGAATAATGGAATAATAATAATAATAATAATAATAATAATAATAATAATAAATAATAATAATAATAATAATAATAATAATAATAATAATAATAATAATAATAATAATAATAATAATAATAATAATAATAATAATAATAATAATAATAATAATAATAATAATAATAATAATAATAATAATAATAATAATAATAATAATAATAATAATAATAATAATAATAATAATAATAATAATAATAATAATAATAATAATAATAATAATAATAATAATAATAATAATAATAATAATAATAATAATAATAATAATAATAATAATAATAATAATAATAATAATAATAATAATAATAATAATAATAATAATAATAATAATAATAATAATAATAATAATAATAATAATAATAATAATAATAATAATAATAATAATAATAATAATAATAATAATAATAATAATAATAATAATAATAATAATAATAATAATAATAATAGTGGAATAATGGTGTTTCATAATCTAGATTCCGAAAGATTTGTCTCCCGTTCAGCTGTCTGACAGGGTGTTCCAGAAAAATGTTTTGGAATTTTTGCTGATTTTTATCAACGGACATCTTAGGGAGGCTTCATAAAGACATAAAGTAGGTACGTCAGGCTAAAATTTACCCATCTCATCCCCCTACGTCACGCTTTCGTCACGCTTTTTTGGCTGGCCATTATCCCGTGACCATACGTAGTATATACTTTTGTACATACATAGAGTGACACATCGTCACTCTAAACGTCACATTCATCCCAAGCCCCTCCTCCCTATTTCTGCGTGACGTACTTTATGAAGCTCCCCTTATCGCCTTACTTCCCAGATTATCTCGGTCTTCATCCGCCGCGGTAGTTTTGTGCTTGGACGAGGGCCTTTGCTTTCTGCGCACAGTCGTGCCCAATCCTGCCTCCAATTCCGCGATGAGACTCTGCAGCTTCGGGTCTACGCCGCCCTTGCGAGATCGGATCAACGCGGGTCCGTACACCTTCTGCACAGCGTGATACAGAGAGCTGGCCGGCGTGTCCTGTAAGGACAGCGTCATCACTATCTTCTCGTAGTTGTCCGGAGAGATGGGCTCCTGCCGGCTTTTGAAGAACACGAGGGAATTGCGGCCATGAATCGTGTCCGTTAGCTGCAAGGAAACGCCAGAGATTGTGCTATGTAATTACGGTACATCCGTGCGTAATACCTTGGAAAGAATGCAATAAAATGGTCGTTCACATTGGAAGGAAACGCCCAGGCCGGCGTACGCCCGGCGAATCCGTTCTATCCACGTCCAGTGTCCTGGGTATACAGTGCATATTCGTATTTATGCCTTTGCATACGGGCAAAGACATATAATGCTGTTCCTTCCATCCCATCCGTTCCTGTATTACGGTATGTGTGCACTTAACTATGTACGAATGTACCTCATTGGAGAATTGCACAGCTCCCTTCGAGTCCAATCTGGTCACCGCAACTACGCCACAGGTTGCGTCGTCAAAGTAGCGGTTGACAGCCTCCAACTGGTCACTCTTCAGTCCATCCTCAGTCAGTGACAAATTCAGGTACTGACCTGCCGTCTTCAGTAGCAGAGTTTTCCTAGGATCCTCTGGCATGGTTTTCAGTTATGTATTTGACTTTATTGAAAGTAACAAAATGTAATAGTTTTTATTTTACTTCAGAATTTATCTTTTAGTCAGTGTTGTGAGTATGATGTACCGAGGTTGCTAGGCAACGCATGAAACATGGCTACCGTACGTATTACGCGGAAAAAATTTCATAGTAGCAAGTAATATTATGAAGCAGTCAGCTCAATGATAAACTAATGCTATGTGCTAGTAGTTTTCTAAAATATTAGTAAATTCCAGTAAAATTTGTATTGGCAGATCAAAAGGCTATTAGCACATCATGAACATCCACAAATAATTTTAAAGTACAAATTATAATTCTGGGACCCATGCATTATTTATCCCGAGAACTACGCGACTTAGAGCAAAACGGTCCAACTTCCACGGATAACTTTAGCTCGCCTCTCCAATAAAAAAAACCGTTTGATTCTATCTGCTCTCAGTGTCGAGATCTCGCCGATTTCCTTCAGTACTAAAATCGCCAAATTGGGCGTGGACCATTGAGCAATTCTAAACCTCGCAAACGCCCGAAAAATCAAAAGTGGTAGAAATATGCATACATGATGAAAACAATAAAAATGCGCATCGGGCGTACAGGGTCGTGGGGTGTCGTGGTTTGCGTCGTTTAGCGTCTGCCAAATGGTGACACGATTTCAGTGCTGAAGGAAATCGGCGAGATCTCGACACTGAGAGCAGATAGAATCAAACGGTTTTTTTATTGGAGAGGCGAGCTAAAGTTATCCGTGGAAGTTTTGACCGCTTTGCTCTACGTCGCGTAGTTCTCGAGATAAATAATGCATGGGTCCCAGAATTATAATTTGTACTTTAGAATCAACTTAAAAAATAAGACCTGGAATAACACCCGATACACGTTGGCTTGTCGCACGTTTGTTATCTCAACGGAAATCGCAGCAAAAGGACGGATTTGAAGAAAAGACGAAGAGAATGTTGCAACAGGAGAGAATCAACACCGATTTTTCAGAATCCAGGCGGCGGTTTACCGATATCCACCATAATATGAGTATACAGGGGCTTTTCTTTAATCCACACCAGGCGGTACTTGAGACTGGAAAGACTGTTCAGACCGTCGATCTTGTACCGACGAACACCCGTCCATAGCAACCGATAACTGGAAAAATTACGGCTGGTGTTAACTTCAGAGCGAATACGACATTGCGTCGTGTAGGTGTAACTCTAACTCACAAGTCACAACATAACCCATCGGATTATTTCTCCTCCTTCCTACCGTATTCTGCCATCCACAGCCGGCCTCTTCTGATGTCGGATCATCTTGTAGCGAGCAATTTGCGACGGAGGCCGCGTAATTTTTAGCCCAACATGTTGCAACCTGTAAAAAGTGCAGTTACAGAAGGTGTGGAACATAACCATGCGTTTAGGTACTGTATACTAATGCAAGCAATGAAGTGAGGTTCGCGGTCACTTCGTTGCGGTTTTTTTCGTTGCGGACATTTCGTTGCGGACCTTTCGTTGCCGCGGTCACTTCGTTGCGAGAACTTTCGTTGCGGTCACTTCGTTGCGGTTTTTTTCGTTGCGGACATTTCGTTGCGGCCGTCCTCTGGTCATTTCGTTGCGAGAACTTTCGTTGCGGGTATTTTCGTTGCGGGTCATTTCGTTGCCGGTCTAGATTTGGTCATTTGGTAGTGAGTACTTTCGTTGCCGTTCATTTCGTTGCGAGATTTACCTAAGCCTAAGCCTAAGCCTAACCTGCAACGAAGTGAATGGCAACGATAGTACTCACTACCAACTGACCAAATCAAGACCGGCAACGAAATGGCCGGCAACGAAATGACCAGCAACGAAAGTTCTCGCAACGAAATGACCAGAGGATGGCCGCAACGAAATGTCCGCAACGAAAAAAACCGCAACGAAGTGACCGCAACGAAAGTTCTCGCAACGAAGTGATCACCGCCGCAACGAAATGACCGCAACGAAGTGACCGGCTACCAAGTGACCGTATCCCATGAAGTGCATGTTCCATGAGTTCTTTAAAACTTGCACGTCACCTGTAGGCCATGTCGTCATCTTCAGCTCCCCATCCCCAATAGAGATTTGAGTAGCCATTCACTCGTATAAAGTGCTCCTTTCGAATGGCGAATACGCCGCCGACTAGCTCTTCGTATGGCACTCTGAAAGAAAATCAAGAACACTGATAATATGCGTTATGCGTTACATTATACATTATACAGTACATTATGCGTTTGCAGGACAACGAAAATTTTCGGCACAATTCGGACAAAAATTTTACCTGCCCCAGTACATCAGCCAACATGGTTTGTCCGAAAATTTTCCCTGTCCGAATTAATCTTGTCCCAAAAAATATCATTGGATATCCTCTTTTACAGTACATACGTATGTGCGTGCACTCTTTACTGATAGTTCATCTCATCGATGGCGACGCTCATGTGACGCGGCTGCTGAGGACAGGTGTACATGTTGCGATCATTCTCCGGGATGAGATCCACGTCATGAAAGATGAAACAGGCGAAATCCTCGCGGTGATACTCGCGCAGCGCCGTCACAAACGCCACGTTCATGATACGAGCCTTGTTGAAGGTCAGATTGCCATACTGTACACACAAAAATCTACGTACTGTACCTACTTGCTACTGGTTGCTATTTTAAAACAAAAGTTTCACCAGCTGTTATCACCGAGGTACATACCTGCTCAACAACAAATATCCTGTAATGAATCTGTTGGCGTTGTAGAATGGGGTGCAAGTGATTGAGCAGGACCATCAGATGCGGTTTGCGATCGCGAAATGGAATGATCACGGCGACGCGATGCCGAGGAATGCAGCTGTTCGGCATCCACCACCCTCCCCGCCTCGTTTCGTTCGTCTCCATTGTGTAGTTGTGCTCCCCATTACCATTGTCATGAGAATGACTGATGTCCCCATGAAGTTGGCCAACTAAAATATGAGAGGGAGAAAATATTGGTCAAAAAAATCCGGAATATTCTGAGTTGTTTGTGCTCCCCTGTAAAACTGTGTCATTAGAATTAGCTATTGTACAAACTTTTTAGAAGTTACCCAAGTCTGGAGGAACTTCGGGGCAATCTTCTTTCCGCTTTCCATCAGTTTCCGCGTCCTTCGAACTGTTGGAAATCGCCGGGTGCAAACGTCGAATCAGATCTACCGTAGTTGATTGTCCAGCAGGCAGAGTGTCAGTAGAATTTGTTCGATTTTCTGAATCGCCGCCATACCTGTCTCTCGCTGATAGGTCACTAGCACTAACCGACGTACCTTTACTACCACCCGTATTTTCCTGCACGCTTGGTCCGTTGCTATGACCGGCTTTGGCATACAGGTCCAGTAATCTGTTTATCTGAGCCAAGTTTATCTCATCCTGCAGATGGCGATAGTTCAGCTGAATGGACGGCACGTTTCTGTTCAGGAGGGCGTGCAGGTTAATGCGAGGTGGCGGCGCCGCGGGAACCGAGCCCGGGGCGCCGGCTCCGAGGGCAACAGGCAGGGTGCCCATTCGGGGCAACAGACCGCCGGAAATCGCAGCTGCGCCCAGCGGCGGACCGCCGTGAAGAATGGCGGCGCGTCCTACGCCCCCCGCAGTCGTCGTCATCATGGACGACCCGTAGTAGTGCACGAGCGCCACTTGAGCGGAGGCGACGAGAATCAGCAGAATGAGCAGACTGAGCAGGAGGGACGGCAGGCAATCGCAGCCGCGTCCGCCGCGCGCGCAGCAGCACCAACACCACCAGCCGCAGCCGCCGCCGCCGCCTCCCGCGGGGCCCCCGCGAGGCCCGCCGATCCTCGCGAAACGATACTCGATCAGCGGATGGGAATTGCGGAAGGAGGAGGAACGAGCGGCGAGCAACACGCCTTCGAACAGTTTGGCCGGACGACGACTAATGGGGTGGTCGAAACGCGCACTCAGGGTGGTGGAAGAAGGCTTCACCTCTGAGGCAGCGGAGGCAAAAGAGAATAAGAAATAGACGGACGGGTGGTTCGTATGTATGCTTGGAATGCAAATTTATGAACTGCAACAGAAAATCTTAATGCACACTTCTGTCAAAGTGTCGTGATAAACAAATTCGACTGAAAAGTGAAAATGATACCAGTTTGGCATTCGAGGCGCGATTTGTGGGTTTATGGATAAATACGAGAAGCAGCGACTAACGATCCATACAGATTACGTACCTACCTCCGTACTCTAGTACATAAAGCAATAAGCATAGTACATTGTACCACATCGAAGGCTCAAATTACATAGTACAAAATGCATAAAGTGGATTAGCTCGAGGCTTGAAGTGTGCGTTTCTATACGTGCATTTATTGTAGTACTTTATACAAGTGTACATACTGTGCATACACGTACCAATTAGGCCTACTGTATATATTTTTGCGGGTACAACGTACAATACATACAATACGCACGGTCGCTTGCTTACTAATCAAAATGAGCTTCGGCTTTCAGTGAGTTTTGTAAGCCGATACGACAAAAGCAAGGAAAACAATGCTGGAAAGGAGAAGCCTTGTTATCAAAAGAAGAAGAAGAAGAAGAAGAAGAAGAAGCACCCTTGCATAGAAATCGCATTTTCTCCGTGTACTATGTAGTTTGAGGCAGAAGAGCACAATTAAGGAACGCCGCCCGCGCGCGTTGGTGGTGATTTTGTGAAGGCGGCGAGTTTGCCACAAGAATTGACGGAGGCGTCAATGCTCTTTCACAGATCGCTTCAGCTTTGCTTAGCAAGAATGCATTCTTGGCTATATTCTGTTTTCTTTCGGAAGTTTGTTAGCGTACATACATACACTGTACATAGGCGCCGCTGCAAGGGGTTCCATTCTCCCCTGCCGCCACATTCGTGCCCGTGCCTTCTTCGACTGTAAATCGTCAAATTTTTGGATGCTAAAAACGCAAAGATAGCTGCTTGACAATAATGCTAAGTTTCACATTTTGTACAGTAATCCACTTGCTAAGTACGGTAGTAACGGTACTAGAACGGTAGTAACCTCTATTGGTGCAGACCGGCTGCATTGTATTTTACCCGGTAAACCGGTAATTTTACCTTTTTCAAAACTCCTTACCCGGTAAAACCGGTAAATCAATAATTTTTACCCGGTAAATCCGGTAAAATGTTTGATCTAATTTCAGGCAAATTTTCATATTGAGCTAAGGGGGACACTTTAGCGGTGGGCGGAGCTAAAAGAGGGGAAAGAGCTGCCGCAGACACGTAGTGAACAAAAATTTTTTCGACTTTTGTGCTTCTAACTTAGCTACCATGGCCAAATTGGCACTGCCGCACTTACTACCATAATCCTCAAACACTCTTCTATCAGTAAGCTGAATCTGCTATATTAAATTTTTAACTTTGCCATTGTACCTTTTGCCAGACAGCTGGAAAATCTGAGCTTCTTCAGTACTGGAAAGGGGAAGAGAACAGCTGTCTGGCATGTTCACGTGCTTTTCACAGCAAGGAGAGGCCGAAAATTCATGTGCCGCACACCGGATCTGATGGAGCAAAGGCTTACCAGAGCTGTACCCAAAGCTCGTGGCAATCTGTGCAACTTGCTCATTGTACTTTTGCAGAAATGTGCGGGAAACCAGCGATTTGGCACTGTGCCTACATGCGTTTCAGGGCGCCCACCGTCCCTTCGCATGGGCAAAAAACTGCTTCCAGCTAGCGTTTCAGTTTTTTATGTTTCTTTGTGCTTCCTTTCAAAAGCAAGAATTCATAAAGCCGTTTCTCACTACAAAACTAAGTAGGCCAATGTATGTACTGGAATGTCTTATGAGATTTCATAAGAAGTTTACAGCTAACAATGTACTGCTATTCATGTAATATCTCATTTATAACCCAAGCATTCATTCCTTTGCGACTGTAAACCATAGCAAACAAAATTTTCCCAAAAAGGGTTTTTTTGGTGAAAATGCAATGTTTTGATATGAGTGTCTTGTGAAGTTGTTGGGATATCCATGAAAAATTACAGCAAGGCCAGGTTACAGCTTATGAATTCTTGTCCCTTCTATCGCCCGAGAAGGGAGGAAGGTTTTTGTGGGCTGAAGTCTGTATAGCTAATGTCCTCCGCGTCAGCAGCTGTAAAAACTCACGCTTTATGATTGGCTATCTCTACCCCGAAAAGCTCCACCCAAATTCCTTATCTGCCCCCCTTAGCTCAATATGGTAGGTTGTAGTATAAGTTTGGTCTTCAAAATTTGCGGAGATACAACACACCAAGTGTAAAATGACGAATAACTCGTAGCAATATTGTCATATGTTATGGTACGGTACATAGATGGCTTCCTTACCACTTCTATTCGAGCGTATTATGTTACGTACGCACATCATTCGTCAGTACATATATGTATATGTACGTATGTAGGTACGTAAGTACGTACAAAGCATTTTGAAACAACAAAAATAATTCCATATCTTTACTACAGCCCGCTTCGAAATAATTTTTGTTCAGATTTGATTGGAGACGTTTTTGGGGCCCAATGGCCAAGGGAACCTGCGTGTCAATTGCTGATGTCGAGGGTATGAAACCTAGGCAATATCCTGATGACATTTTACTGTGCTTGTTTCGTAAAAAGTCACCAACAAGCACAGAAAGCAACATGAATGCGTAGTGAATTTGATTGAGTGTCACAACTGGTGTGAAATTTCACAAAAAATGCGTCGGTAAAGTACTACTGCACAAAAACTTTGCTTGAAATAGCTCGATCACACATACAGCTATCAATTTTTACCAGGTAAACGCAGTGCAAGGTGGTAGGCGGTAAAATCCGGTACCGGTGGTAAAAATTTTTACCGGCGCCAGCATACGGGCAATGACCAGCCGGTAAAAGGTAAGCCGGTAAATTTTACCGGTTCCAAATTGTGCCGGTACCGGGTAAAAATTTACCCGGTAAAGATACCTGCTGCACCAATAGTAACCTCCTCAAATACTTGTACCCTATATCCTAAGCAAACATCCGAAACATTAGCATCCTACAGTACAGTGGCAATATCGCGCATACTTCATTAACAGCGGCTAGCCCTTTGTGTACACAGCTAAAGAAGCCAATGGAAAGAGCCCCGGACGGAGATCCGCTGTGACTGAATAAATTCTTCAAATGTACAAGCGCCCCTACGTAGTACATTACAGGCAAAAAAGTTGTAAGCTGAGAGCTTGCTTGCGATAAAGGGATTGTCACACCATCATCATCATCTTCCTCTTCTTCTTTTCTATACGCATGCCTCTTCAAACATAAACAGAATTAGCTGCAACAGTAGAAAATAGGGGAAAACTGCAGCAAAAACCGCAAACCCTATAGCGAGAACGGAAGTTACGTACCAGAGGCTATATCGTCCATTGCAATCCAAACCAAACCATGACAAAATACATCATACCTAGAGTGGCATTACTCTTCCCGAAATGATTGCCACTTTTCGCATCCATATTCGGCCGTGCATTCAGTGCTGCCTAACGGCTGGGCGAATCTTGAATTTTGGCTTCTCACGAACAGCAGCTGTTCACTCAAATTTTGCACTCAGTGTGCACTGCACAAGAAACGCTGAACCGCAGCTTTTGGGAAGAGCAGAAAAATCTGGAAACCAGGCGGAAGCAGCGTTAACCCCTCCTCTATTTCGATGGCCCCAGCGATCAAAATACCTTTCGAAGCTTTATGCGATCGCACTATAGTATAGCTGCATGCATTAGTATATCAATCGCATGTTGGTCGCATTTTTTCTATTTTTAATGGCGTTTTGGAC